>JAAGNO010010384.1:174195-200738 GCA_033439905.1 Ceryle rudis
AAGGAAAAGGTAGATGATGAAAAGGCTGTAAGACATATATTCAATTGGGTGCAGTTTCCAAGCACCAATATTTACCTTATTGTTTCCTTTTAATAGTTGAAGAATCCTATGAATTATCCCTTGAAAGAAAGTTAAAAATCTCCTGCTCTCCTGGTATCAAAAATGACTCTCTCTATGCTTTATAAGGCCTTGGTAAATTCTAAATATATTTTGAGAACTAAGGGGGTTCAGCTCTTTAAAAATCGATCTCAGTTAAAAACCTTTTGACTTTCAGAACAACATATCAGGATGCAACACAGCAACAACTTAGAGGTAAAGAGCCATGTTCAGGTTGGGAAAAAAATACAGGAAACACTTAGGGAAATGAGATGAAATCAATAGAAAGCTTTTGACATTTTTCATTATTCAAAACTATAATGGTTTTGTGCTAGCAAAAGAAAAAAAGCAGAGTTTTTAATTTTATATAGGAAACCCTTCCAGGAAGAAAGATGGGAATTTGTCACAGAGCAAAGGCTGCATCTCTGGTTGGGGGTTCTGCACCGTCCAGCTCAGAGGTAGCCAATGCCTCCACCCAGATGAAGCTGCTGAAGGGAGAGGCTGCCGTGCAGTCCACAGTCTGTGGGAAGTACCTTGACCTTTCTCCTGGGGTGGGGATAGGCAGAAAAGCTGCCTGCAAAAACTGCACTCACATGGCGATCCTCCTGCATCAGGTGGCTGAGCTGCAGGAGACAATCAAAAGGCTGTGAAGACTCAGAGGTGCAGAAAAGGAGACAGATAGTTGGGTCCAAGTGCAATCTGCAGTAAATCCACAGCCTATGGCCAAAACAGCCAAAAACTCCCCTACTGGCACACCCAAAAAGGGGGCAAAGTCAATAATGCTATGGAATGGAAACTTGTAGAGGTAAGAAGTAGCAGGAGGAGAAGACCTCCTTCAAAGCCTGAGGTACCCCCACAGAATTACTTCACAGATCTGCAGATTGAAGAGGAAGAAAAGGCTGATTCAGGTAACACCTCAGAGCTGCAGTAAGGCAGCCAGATCAGCTCCCCATACAAGAACTAGAGCAACCAAGAAAAAGCAATGGGTGATAGTAGTAGGTGACTCTTCCGAGAGGTACAGGGGCATACATTTGCTAACCTGATCCACTATCTAGACAGGTGGTGCTCATACCAAGGATGTCAGTGAGAGACCACCAAACCTTGTACATTCCACTGACTACTATCCACTGCTGCTGTTTCATGTAGGTACCAGCAACAGAGCCAGAAGCAATCTGAAGAGTATCAAGGGGGAATACAGAGCCCTGTGAGTGGTGATGAAGGACTCAGGAGTGCGGGTAGTCTTTTCATCAGACCTCCTGGTCAAACAGAAGGGGCTTGAAAGGGCCAATCTAATTGGGAAAACTCAATAAACGGTTATGGGAGTGGTGTCACAGACAGGGCTTCAGCTACTTAGACCACAGGACTTGCTTTGAGGAACCTAGTTCTCCTGGGGGCTGATAGAGTCCATATCTCAGAGAAGGGGGAGAGCATCTTGGCCACAGGCTTGCCAATTTAGTAAAGAAGGCTTTAAACTACAGTTGCTGGGGGAGGGGATCCTCAATCCATCCCACTTCAAAGCCAATACCGGAAATAGATGCCCTGGACCTGGAGAAGGATCACAGGCCAGCAAGAGAGCACCTGAAGTGCAAGACAATGGAATTCTAGCCAGTAAGTCAACTTCAGTGGGAACCCAACTTAAATGCCTGACTAGCAGGTGGAGGAGGAAAGGGATTCTCCCCCTCTACTTGGCTCTCATGAGATCCCACCTGGACAACTGTGTCCAGCTCTGGAGTCCTTAACACAAGACAGACATGGACCTGATGGAGCAGCTCCAGAGGAGGGCCACAAAGATGATCAGAGAGTGGGAGCACCTCTCCTACAAGGACAGGCTGGGAGAGTTGGGGTTGGTCAGCCTGGAAAGGAGAAGGCTCCAGGAAGACACTACTCTGGCCTTCCAGTATCTGAAGGGGGTCTACAGGAAAGCTGGTGAGGAATTTTTTATGAGGGCTTGGAGTGACAGGAAAAGGGGTAGTGGTTTCAGATTGGAAGAGGGGAGATTTAGACTGAAAATTAGGAAGAAGTTCTTCAATCAGGGTTGTGAGGCACTGGAACAGGTCAGCCAGGAAAGTTGTGGATGCTCCATCACTTCAGTGTTCAGGACCAGGTTGGGTGGTGCTTTAAGCAACCTGGTCTAGTGGGAGGTATCCTTGTCCATAGCAGTGGGGCTGGAACTAGATGATTTTTAAATTTCCTTCCAACCCAAAGGATACTATGATTTTTCATTCCTTTTTTTTTTTTTTTTTTTTAAATTTGGAAACTTTCTGTGGTGAATATTTTTATAATCAGGTCTAGAAGCAATTATCAAATCCCAAGCACATTTTATGAACCTTAAATGTAATGACAACTTCATAAAATGTATCATCATCAGGTATTGAACTTCTGCATTCAGTCGAAGACACAGGAACTCCAGCAATTGTGTTGGGAAAGACTGTTGAGTCACTGCCATCAATTCATGGTGCATACTAGAATTTCTGGGCTGGGTCCCAGAGAGCTACTGATCAATTCCAGAAGCTGCTTATTATGTCTGATCTGGTGAAATCCCTGCCTGAAGTACAAGACTGTAGACATTGTATAAACATCCATTCATCAGCTTTTGAGAAACACGCCCAGACTCAGTTTTGTACCAGCTTGCAGCCTGTCACTTCATACTCTGGGCTGCAGCAAACTCCACTGCTAAATCTCTATTAATGTGAATAATCTTATTTATTTTCTAGGAACACTTGATGCTGAAGAGAGGTGCTAATGTCTAGAAATGCCTATCATTCCCCCCATTTAAGAAGAAATAAAAACACTTTGAGCACTAAAACATTAATATAATCTTCTAAGGACTTCATACAGAGGAAAAAGAATATGATTCAGACTTGGGCATAACATGGATAAGTACTGCTGGATTCACAGCAATGGAATAATTTGGTCTACAGAGATAACACTGTTAATAGAGCCAGTTATTGCAACAGTAAATCAAGGCTAGATATTTTATATGGTCTTTGACTTGCTTAGTCCATGGTGAATTACTAATACTAGACCTCTAATAATCTTTTATTAATGATTAAAGCAGTTTCTAAACAAACTAATAAGTAAGGCTTTCATTTTAATAGTATCCTTCATCTTCTTCTGTTTTGTGGTAGAGAGAGGCTCTAATGAGGAAGAACAAAACTCTTATGATACTTAGGGTAATAACTATCACTCAGGAGAGGAAGAGGAGAGGGAAAAAGAAATTATTAGTTGGAGTAAGAGATTACTGCTCTTACTGTTCATATTTGATCCCATTTTCTTCAAAATAAACATGAGTACATATAAGAGACAGAACAGTACAAATGGGAAGTGCAGTCTGTCTCCTCCTTGGCTGCCAACATTGACTTCATTTGCAATTGTGCTGCTAGACAAACTAAAGCACCTGGTTTTTAGTTTCCCAGAGATTTGGAAAAAATGACCAGCACTGAGGTAAGGTGGTGATTTCACTTTTCTTTTGGGTCACAGGCTTCCAAAATTTTGCATGCCTCCGATTCTAGCCAGCTAAGCATAATGAAGTAAAAAGAGTGTGTGAAGAAAATGAGGTGGAAAAGGAAACAAAGGTGATTTCAGCAGGAATGCACAACTCACCACCTAGTTGGTTTTACTTCTAGCTGAAGCTAGCAGGTGAAAATATCTGTATTTTTTTCAGGCTCAGTGTCCCTAGGTCAAGAGATGGGAGGCCCTATGGCATTATCATGAAGGTGAGAACTGAGAAGACAAGGACTAAGGAAAGCTTGTGATCTCCAAAGGAAAAAGATGTGTAGAATGGCTTTGCCCACTTCTTGGGGATCAGGCCTAGATTCCAGCACATCTGTTTTGGTCATTACTCTCACACTTGGCTTCCATCACATATGCCCTTAACACCAGCTTTGATATGATAGCTTCTCTTTTCTGTTAACACTTATTAGCCTAACTTGAAATATTTTGCTAGCTTTTAACAGTTTATTAAATAAGTGCAGATATAAGGTATGTAGTATATTAAAAGACATAGAACATGTATATGCCTGAATATAAGAGGTCAATTTGATTTTTAGTTACCTTGGACAACTTTAAATGTAGTCTTGCTCATAAAAAGATTAATTGCCTGGCAAGTTCTGACTTGTAATCTGTATGTTGCAGTTTCTAATATTACACTACCAAAAGGATTCTGTAATAGTTATGAAATTAGGGTGTGCCGAGAAAAAAAACAGAGAAGCATCACTCTTCAGAGCTGAAGGTTTCCTGGAATAAATAAGTATGTACAGAGAAACAGAGAGTGAAAAATCTGATTCCTTTTCTGTTATTCAATAAATCAGATTTTCCTTGACGAAGCTCCTAATTCAATGAAGTCCAAATTTAGAAATATCTGTAAGCGGGAAAGTTTTAGAAACTCTCCAGAACGGTTTTCTGAACAGTACACAGAGGAAGATGTTGATGAGCAATTATTCATTCTTTTCTCAACAATTGGTTGCTGTTAAAAGCATTAACAAAACAAACAAACAAACCAACACCAAAAACAGCAAAAAAAGGGAAAAATTACTATATCCAAGGGAGAAGAATCCTACAAACTACCTTCTCCACCCTTCTGCACCTGTGTGTTCTCCCCCCACTCCACTGGCCCTCCAGCTGCTTAGCTTTTCCTGGCAGCTTACAAATGTAATTGGTGGGTTTTTGTTTGCTGTTCATGAAGTTGAATAATGGTGAAACAAGTCAGGCATTTAGAATCCTGCATTTGAACCACCTCTGTGTTTGAAAGGCTGCTGTAATCTCTGTGGTTGGTTCACCTTTTTGCCTCTCTGAGCACACTGCAATCAAGAAAAACAGGCAAGGACAAAAAAAGAAAAAAAAAAAAAGAAAGCATCTCAGAGGGCACTTCCCCCACCCCCAACAAAATGGAGACACCCCAGCATTGCACAGCACATCCTAGCCCACCCTAACATTCAGATAGAGGGCCCTTTGAAAGCATCTGCATAGCACTCCCAGCAGTGCTGCGTGTGGCAAGCCACACACAAAGGTATGGGGTAGGGTAGGACCCATGCCTTGATATGGTTATCCTCTCTGGCAACCCAACACAGCCACCCATGGCAGAGCAGACTCTTGCACATCCCTCAGGCTGCGAGGTGTTCTGCAGTAATGCTGACAACACTGGACATTAGCCAGAGCCTAAGCTGGTTCTAACTGAGGAATTAAATAAGGCGCAGTCTATGATTTTGTCCATTACTGTTAATTAACTTATGACAGTACATCATTTAAAGACAACGCACTATTTACACAACAAAAGACAACAAAGAACTAAAGCTTTAGGAGGGAGGAACAAAAGTTATTGGAGCTGAGTAGAACAGCCATAGGCAAAAATAATTATTTAGGCTTTCATGAAGTTCCTTCTTGTCCCTTTTCTCCACACAACAAAACCTTGGGATTAAGGACAACTGCTATGACCACTAACTAATCAGTTCTTTCACTCTCCAATTTGTTCTCCAGATTTGAATCTCCAAATGAGTTTTGAGAAAGGCTATGTTTTATTTACATTTTTAGATGACAAATTTTAACTTGTCATAATTACCTTATAATACAGACTAAATATGTAAACATCTGCAATATGCAAACTGTAACAGTTCACTAATACAAATAGCAAAATGTGTGTTTTCTGACAATACATTTTGGATTAACAGTGTAAAAATAATACTTTACCTTTGCCTGGTATTTCCACACTCTGCAGTGAATTCTATAAAGACAAAGCCGGAGGAAAAATTAATCAGTTACTTTAGTAAAGACCAGATAACAGTTACATGGTTTTACAAGTACTATTATAGAAAATAAGGTGAGAAAGAGTAAGGATGTATCCCAATGTTATGATGACAGAAGACACGACTGGGATCCAGAGAACAAGGACCTGCTTTCTCCAGTTCTTCCACCTGCTTCCTCTACCACCTCAGACATGTCACTTGGGACCAAACTTCTGACAGTATTTACATATGTCAAGATATAAAAACATACTTAACATTTAAGGTGCATACACATTTTCAGCCTCTGCATTGGTATAACAGAGATAAGAACACCCTCTCCATCCCTTTGCATGCCTTATATTTTCAGATGTGAATGCCACAACTATGCTAAGCAGGCAGAGCCTCAGCATCCTTTCAGAGCTGAGGCCACTTGAGTGGAGACTCGGTGCTCCTATATCTCACCCACATTCCTGTGCCAAATCAGCAAAAATAGCTATGCTCTTCAAAGGCTTTTCAGCAGACAGATAACCAGAGACAGCCAACAGGAAATATTAGGTGCAGGGATTTAGGGGATGTTTATGCCCTTGGGGCCTAAACACAACTCTTGATGCCTGATACTGATGATTCAGTATCTGGATTCCCACCTCTCATATCCCACTGCTGCCAGCAGGAACTTCTAGGTGCATATGACTGCTGAAAGGTTAGGCCAGTTAGACTGAACTGACCAGTCTAATTAAACTTTTTTTTTTTTTTTTTTAAAGCTGCTCTATTAAATCCCTATGTACAATTACTGCCATCAATCAGCCCTGGCCCTGGGCTTCTCAGGCACTTGGCAAAATTAAAATGCTGTTACACTCCCTGTGCCTCCCTGTCCACAGAGGGAAAACCATCGGGGCGGGGAGCTCAGCACATTTCCCAGCAGGACAGGCAGCACACACAGCCCTGGGGCCACAGGTGGGACCTGGCCTCAGCTCAAAGACAACAACAGGTGACCAGCTTCACCTCCAGCTGCTCAGTCTGGCCTGACTTTGCCCATGTCTGAAATCAGACCCGCACACACCAAGGTGACATAGAAATGTTACTGAGGTGAAAATCTCGACCAGAGAGATTAGCAAATTAATTCCGTGTTTCAGTGCTGCCTGTGGCTTCCACTGTTTGGAACCACATCCCTGAAAGGTTTATTGTCCTTTACAGTCACTAATTCCTTTGCAGTGGGGGTTGAGAATGCTTCATGTTAGTACATCTGTATTGAGCAAGATGATTCTTAAAAATTACAACACATTCAGAGGTGGTACAATGCTGGATGTACATTCTCCCTCTGGTACCCAGCTTAGAGCAGCCAGCATTTGCCTGGCAAATACAAAGAGAAGCCAAATGCTTACTTGAGGGGAGAAAAGCAACCCCCAAGCTGAGAAATATGTTTTCACAATCTTTATAATTCAGACAGACAAATGGGAAAGGAGACTTTTGTTCAATTTTCTCAAATTTTGGAAAGTAAACAACCTTTGGAACAGCACTTATAATTTCAACATAGATTAGCCCATTTAATATATAGTGGATTAGTGCCTGTTCTGGCAGGATTTGATCTCCTAGGACTTTTTGCAAGCTGCTGTAAGAAAGGAAGGAAAAAAAAAAAAAGAAAAAAAAAAAAAGAGATAAAAAACATTAGTTGTGCAGCAAGCAGCAAGCCCATAGTTTCCCCCGAACAGATTTTAAAATCCCAGGTTTAGGTTGGTTAGAGAGTGAATGAACTGCATTTATAAAGAGACCCAATCAATAAAGAAGAAACTATCACTGGTGCCAGTTGCTTTCATAATCTTTTGACTACGGTACAGGAATGCACTGTACTGGCAGTGAGGAGGCAGTAAGGAGGTAATAAATACAGTTGAAGTAAATACCAAAGATAGGAAATAAGTTTCCTTGGTTTTCTTTTTCTCGTAAAACCAGAATTCAATAGAAACACATTGAGACTTTTTTTTTTTTTCTTAAAGTACACTAGCACACATATACAGATAAGTATACACAAACACATACTGGCACCCTATGTAATTTACATTGGAAGGAGTAAACAGTAGTTTCCCTGAGGCATTATGCGCACATAGAGCTTGCCAAACGGATGTGTTAAAAGCCATTCCACACAAAACCACACCATACATTACACTAAAGTGTCAGGAAACTGTGGTGAAAAAGCAATTTGAACTTTTTTCCTGGCATTTGTCCCTTACCTGATGTGTAATGGTGCAGCACCTGAATGTAACAGGTAGCCTCAAAAATTCTACCTTACTTGTGATGTAAGTCACCTGTTTGAAAAAAAAAACCCCATTTCTTCTACCTAACAAAAAGGTACTGGGGGTAATACACTGATGAACATAATAAGAAACAATTCAAGCAGATTGACAAGATAATGCTAATATTGCAGGATTTAATAATTTTGTCAGTACCCAGAATTCACATTAAATGCCCCTACACCTCAGTATGAGTTTAACTCAAATATTTGGTACTCCATCAACTGCTGAGTACTAATTTTGGCTATATATGTTGACACAGATAGGAGAGCTGGTCCATTGTTTTTGTATAGTTAATGATAAATATAAATAAAATCTGATTTGTTATATTTATATACAATTCTATACACAAGGTAGTTGCATATAATACATAATCTATTTTCATTAAATGGAACAGCACTGGACTTACAAAATCTGCAGTAATATATTTTACTACTTTTATGACATTTATAGTTCAGTTGCAGCTGAGAGCTCTTTATAAAGTCAAAAATGAACTTCTTCTAGATTGCTGAAGTCTAATCGACTGTCCTAGCACTTCTTTCTCAAAGGCAATTGCATTTGCTGGTGCAGGAACAGTTTGACTTTTTTTTTTTTGTTTTGTTCATTTGTTTGAACTCAATTTCTAGCCAGGTCTGCTTCAGCAAGGAGGGAGTAAAGGATGTCAGTCAAGGTCACAGACAGGTGTTACAGGAAGGCTCTAGAAGACAGATAACCAGTTTAGCTAACTAAGCCTGAAAGGTTTAAGGAACAAAACCTCGATAAGTTAAAAAAATAAATAATTATTAGCAATCTAGTCAGTAGTCTACAAGAGAAATGTGACTATTAGGACAAAAATATTCTAAGACTAGTGATCAAATATATTCAATCAGGACAGAATCTTTTTAACAATCAGAAGAGGTTATTCAGGAAGAGTATCATTTCACTTATTACAGATGAGAAAACACCTTCATTATCATCACCACTACCACTTATCATTTTTAACCTCTGGAAATTACAGCTGGGACCAGCACTCTACCCTACTGGAGACTGTACATAGATAAGGAGAGGTGTTCCTTGCCCTGAAGAGCTTATAATTTAAAGAGGTAAAACAGAGAGAAGTGTCTTAGTCCCTCTGTGCGAGGAAGTAGATGGAAGTTGGTTCAGCAGAACCTCTATGTATAGAGTAGAGCCGGAAATTGGACACATGCTGGAGGTGTTTTTGTTTGTTTTGGGGTTTCTTTTACAGTAGGATAGACCAGCTTATAATTCAATTATTTGCTTATTGACAATCACTTCAAAGCTAAAATAAAGACAGCATTTGCATGACAGGGACTCAAAGAGAAGGAGAAACAAACATGAACATCAGCAGAAAACTTAAGACACTTGAAGAAAGATAACCTGTACTCTTTGGGTTTTATCCCATTATCACTAGCTTTTTTTCATGCTATGAGATGTGGGGTTTTCTGATTGCTCAGGAGAAGCTACACTAGTAGGAACTGATTTGACTCTTTGACCACTGTATCTATATATATATGTATATATATCTGCCAGAATTAAGGGAGGATGGAGCTGAAAATAGACCTGGGGACATGGTTCAGTCACAGGAGGCAGTTTACACATCAGGTTCACAGAGCTGACCTGAACACTCGAAGAAAAAATACATTAAATTTCTCTTAACTCCAAAATATATCTTTTAACCAATTAGTCCCAATGTATTTCTTCTGCTCTAATTCCTTCCTAAAGGAGAAGATATTCCATTACTGTCCTCTCTATTGTTTTACTGGACCAAGCTCTTTATCTCTTATGAATGATTCTGGGTTGACAAAATACATTTCTCAAGGGGAATATACCCAATGTCTCTCAGGACAGCCTGGGGTTTAACTGAAAAGCAGATCACGTGAATCTCTTATCTTTCTCCACTGCATTTGTCCCTCTGATATACAGGAAGAACTTTTCTTAAATATAGATATTCTTATTACCATCTAAATCAACATGCCAGATAGAATGTGAGCTGTCACAGACTCATTTAAGCTGGAATTTACCCAAAATAGTAACTTCTATAGAAACAAGATTTATAGTGAGTCATGACGTAGAAGGGAAGCAGGATAAGGGACTTAAGTGAAACAGTTGGTCAGCTGTGAGTGACAACAAAAAAAAAGCAACTAGAGCTATGTTGTTTCTTGCACCTTAGCCCTTAACAATACTTGCCAACCTTCAGAGAGACAGCATCCATATAACTAATTCCAGAAGGCCACTGTTGGTTCTACCAAAGGCCACGCAACTATCTCTGCTCTGTGACTGCTAATGTCATCTGTTCCAGAAACAGGGTGCAGGGATTTACTTAGAATCCAGATCTGCAGAGAGCTACACTGATGTTCTATAGTTTATTTGCTTGAGTTCTGTACTTTACCTCAGTTAGAAGCTATTCCCTGCCCCCCATCTAAGAGGAATAAACAGAGGCTAAGAATGCAGAGATTTAAGAGAAGTTTTCTGAGTATCACTGGCACTTCTTCAGGTTACATACTTTCTCCTCTTTGGTGAGTCTTTTCACTCTCAGGAAAAAAATTTTCCCTGTAAGATGAGGACTATTTAAAGGTCTGAACCTGTCAAGAATAAGTGTATATGGATGACAGCATATAATTAATTTCCTCTCTATGACACAAGAAATCTTATTAAAAGAATTATGCTAAATATCCCCAGTCTTATGCTTGCAACCTTAAAAAAAATTATCAGGCATAATTAAATAAATTCTGCTTATGCAGCTAGGCATGTTTCTAATTAATGTTCACTAGTTAACTCAGTTAACCTAAGTTATCCCATGGTTTACTTTCCTGCTCTAGATGGTTTGATACATATCACAAGCCATGGGCTAAAAAAAAATAAAAAGAAAGAGGAACAGTTTTGTAAGCAGGTAACAGTCTAAAAATGCAAGCATCTTGCCCAGTTTGGCATGTTTTTTCTAAAAAAAATATTTGCTGTAAGAAAGAATGACAAGACAGAGCCCATAAAATTAAAGAAAAAAATCCTTAGTAACTCATTAACCTTTTTTAAAAGTGTGAAAAGGGAATTTCATTAGGATGGTAAAGAATTAGCATGACTTAAGGTTACACCAAACCAAATCCAAGTGATTAATAGCTTGATTTTCAAATTTGCTGAGCACCTGTATTTCTAAGATGCTGACTTCCAAAGGATGTTTGGGTGTTCAGAACTTCTGCAAACCAGAACATAGTGTCCAAGGTCATACCAAAGCAGCTGATGACAAAGCTGAGAACGGATACTGCCCTCCAAAGTCCCAGTTCACAGCTATACAGTAACACCCCCACCCTCCAAAAAACCCACTTCAGTGATTTAAGAGTATTCCAGCTAAAATCAGTACCATAGCAGAGATGTTTCTATCTGAAAAACCTATAATTTAAGTGACATTTACAGAAGGAATTGATTATTTATTTTTAACAACCTATGCTAAATACATGAAAATCTAACACTTCATATTTTCATGATTTGGTAAATAGGTGATGTGGCAAAGCAGAGATTTTTTTGTTTGGTAAGCAGAAGAAAGTCAGAGGAGCATGTCAGTTGCATTTAAACACAGGACAAGTCCTGCTCCTGTCACACATTGTCAACAATCTTTGTTATCATGTCTCTACCTAATGAATGTCAGAGGAAAAATATGTAGTAAGACAACAGAATGGCCTTGATCAATCAGAAAGTTAGCGATACCCATTCAAGCTCCAGTTTTAAAGAGAAAAATAGGACACCAATGAGTTTTTTTACCTGTGCTTTTACTAATGGCACTGCACGGAGTTTCTTCACTGCATCAGTAATGGCTCTGGTTTCCACAAAACCGAGGACACTGCAGATTGCTTTAGCTGCTTCAATCACATTATCAACTTCATGCTGTTGGTAGGCAAGAAAGACAAAAAAGCAAAAAGTAGACACACACTGTTTATCAGTAATGCTTCACCATACACTTCATGTCAGTGAGGATGTAGAAAATCGTATCTGCTCGTGCAAAATTCAAGCACACCATGCATTAGTCTGGCTATGTTGAAATCACCGGTAACCAAGTTTCCTAAAGATGACATAATTTTTGTTCAAGTCCAGTTTTCTTCCACAAAATGTGCCTTGCGGAAAACGGACAAAGTTGGTATCTAAGACTGATTTTGAGGCAAAACATTGGTTTGTCTGTACTTCATGAGCATAGGAGCACTGCAAAGAAACTTCTGAGGAAACCTGAACCCAAATGATTCACAAACTTTCAGAGATTTTTATGATACTGTGCATTTATTCCCACTATTGTCTCCTACCCATCTCTGTGAGAGCTGGCAGACAACCATGTTCCTCCTAAAAATAGTGGCTGTGTGGGAGACTGCATAATCTGACACCTGTGGACTGACTACTTCTACAACTAGCTCTTCTGCAATATATATATATAGCTCAAACTATTAAATCTAATTGATAACAAATTCACATATTTAAATATTACCATATGGAAAAATAACTCTAGCTGAATAATCTCAGAAATACTTTGGAGAATTCAAGAAAAAAAACCTCAAAACTTGAATCCTAAAGGAAGGAAAGTGCAATCTTCAAATATCAAGTACTCTACATTAAGAAAAAAAAAAAATCTTGGGTGCCCTGCATAGTTATATCACTTCATTAAACCTTAAAATACATTCTCTGAACAAGCTGAAGCTCTCCTATAAATATTCTCCATGTTTCTGTGCTGATAAATGTTCCTTTTAGTGTGCTACAGCATGTCTATGTAGTGATAAAGCCATTTCCCTAACTCATCCATTTCATGCCTGAAAAAGAAAAATTGTACCAAGATGAATTTTCTATTTTCAAGCTTAAGGTCTATATGCAGACTGTACTGAGGTTACCACCTGTCACTACTAAAAATAAATATAAAAATATCTTGAGGTTACTAATTCCATATTACCTGCCTCAGAATGAATTACATCAAATATCCTCAAATATTTGGTGGTCAGAATCCTTTTAAATAAAAACCAAACAAAAATAAACACAAAACGCCCACCAACTTCTAATTAATTAAAGGCAGTAACACTGTTTCATAATAGAGGCTCTAGCAAGAAAAAGGCTATGGGTGAATGGGATCTCTCGAGAACTTCAGACCCTCTTTTCATCTGAAGTTGATTCTCCCTTCTGCCAATTTACAAGGAGTTAATTTCCTTTCTTTCATATTTCTTTCCTAGAACTTAGATTTTTAACTTGAACTCTTGCAGGATTTACTCTCTCTGCAAACATACACTGCCAGTAAAAGTAGAAACCTGTAAAAATGGCATGGCTTTGTTGCCATGTATAACACTGACAAAACCAAAGCATTATACATGCTGGTTTACTGTGCAGTTGAAGAAATGCCTATGTATCTACAAATACATACATATGTAAATTTTTAATTACTGTATATTTGGTAGTGTTAAATTAACGGTTGGACTTGATGATCTTAAAAGTCTTTTCCAACCTAAATGATTCTATATTGATAGCAATTATAAATTAAATATAATTCTAATATAACATTAAATTTGAATATATTTTTATCTTCTTCGCAAGTGGCTATAGATTATAAGAACAAGGGATGTTGAGTCTATAAAGACACATTCATGCAGGGCAATTTCTGAGCAGTACACAAGCAAAGGACATAAACAAGAGTAACCCTTGAACAGAGAAAGAGCTGTACTGTTGTAGAGAGAAAAAAGAAACCCACAACCAAAAAAAAACAACAGTTTATGTATTTTTGTATGTACATATATATGCTCTTCCACAATGACTTCAATATCTTGAGGAATGTATCCATTTTTATATAATATACTATTCCATTTAGAGACAAATTAAGAAAATACTTAAATTATAGAAGCTACTATACTATATACTTTGTTTATATGGTACCTACTTCTAAGAAACATATTGCAGATCAAAGAGAGTAAGCATGTGAAAAAATAGTGTAATGCTGTATAGTACGAGTGAGGACAGTATCTCTCTTTTTGGATATTATCACATAAAGCATTTTCCTTTTCCATATGTATGTACATATGACATTGATCTCTGTCCCAGGGAAAGGAAGAAAGAGATTCATTTCTTACAGAAGTTTTAAATATTCTGAAAGTCCAAAAGAATAGTCAACATCTTGTAAATGTCTGTTTGCTTTTTTTCCTTCTCATTTTTAAACACCAGCAGAACATTTGAAGGATATTTTGGTATTTTAATTATTCATATGATTAAAACAAAACCAACAAGATACTTCATTCTAGAATTTATACACTCTATATCAAAAATTTACGAAGTTTTCTTTCTACATTAATAGTACATTCTGTATAGATTTTAAAATGAAGTGTATGTCAAGTGATTATCAGGGCAATCAAAATGCATAGCTCTCTGACTGCACATGCTCTCTGGGAACACTTTTCAACTCCAACAGCACCAATCCCACCCCTACCATGTGCCAAGTATCCTAAAACTTTATTATTGTGAAAATAAAATAATAAATAATTGTGGGGGGGGGGGTTGGGTTTTGTTTGTTTGTTTGTTTTTTGGTTTTGTTTTTTTTTTTTTAACTGAGAATCTTAAGACCTTACTAAAACTGAATGCTTAAGGAAGTTCCAGCGGAGTACAGAGCTTAAGCAGGTATGTGCTTAAGTACTCATTTCGTGTTTCTGAGTAACTCTCAGTGACTTTAAGTTCAGAGTGTGTTGAGGGTGGATTGTGGTGAGTCAGAAGGTTAACAAGCCTCTCAGTTATTTGAGTGCTGGCTATGAAAATCAACATAATTATTCTTGTGTAACCTTGGGATGAAGATTCCAAATTTAAATCTTCTTAAAGGAATCTAATGAGATGTTAGAGAAAATCAGTAAACAAGGATTCAATGAACAAATAAGGAATTGTCCTTTTTGCTTTCTTTGCTAGGTATTTATGTCTATAACTTATTACATTACAGCTCCATAATTATTCAAGCCACTTCTTAAAGCAAAGCAGTAGCACCAGTTTTAATTATCAGAGGTTTGATATACACCGATGCCTCTGAATGAAAACATCTGTATGGTGATCCAACCTAATAACTTGCAATCCAGCTCTTTTAAGCCATCTACATGAAGTTTACTGAGTGTCCCTATACAAACAAGATCTTGTTAAAAAAAAAAAAAAAAACAACCCCCCCAAAAAACAACAACAAAAAAAAACCTAAAAACACTCCAGAGAAGTTTAGTTCTAGAGCAACATATGCATATTTGTTGCATAGCATGAATATTTGAAAAAGTTCTGTCTTCTCTTTATAAAAAGTTAATAATCTCAAGTAAGCACTTTACTCAAGGTAAAATCTTCAGCAAAAACAAATTTAAGAGTGCTTCATTATAGGACTGAGGAATATCTATAGACCATCAGTTGCAGAGGGTGGATTGTAATGCCTCATTAAAGTTGAGATTATAGATTTCTTTGAATCTGGAATCTTCCCTAAAATTTCAAGTGAATGTGAGTAACTACACTGATGGGTCTACTTTCATAAAAAAATATATATGCACATTTGAGCTTGGGGACCTCAATTTTCCAAATGACTATGACTGCATATTTTATATACTAAATCATCCCCTTTTGAGAAGTTGCTTGCAAAGGAAAGTTCAGTGAATACCTACGCAGTATCAGACCCAGAACTTTACTTTGTAGCTAGGCACAGTTAAATATTTTTTAACTTTGGATTTTGCAAAAGAGAAATGTCAAATATTTACACAAAAATGTAGAATAGTTTTATCTACATATATTTATTTACATACATATGTAACACATTTACACGTATTCATGTACATGTCTGTGCATTTCTATATGTGTATACGTATACAAACTTGTATGTTTTCTGAGTTGTCAAAATAGAAATACCCATGGATTAAGAATATCCAGAAAGATTAAAATCTGGACTTTAATACAGGTGACATATCTGAAACAAAAAATAATGCTATGCTTTAACATATATTTCAAAGAAATCTACACTGGAGCATAATGAGTTATAACTCTGGAAGGGATGCACTGGATTATCTCCACACTACAGTAGTATTCTTTTGTTTTACTAATGTCCTTTGGTTTTTTTTTTCAAGTTCCAAACCCTAGAAAGTTGGTAAGGGTGACAATCTAAAGTTCAGATCAAATAGCCATTTGCTTTCTTCCAAGCTGTCACTCAAAATACGTATTTAGACATTCGTCTTTAAAACATCAGTTAACAGAGATTTCCTAAGAGATTCTTCCTTCAAGTATGTATCATTCAATCAGTGACCCATATTACTTGAAAATAAAGCTTTTATTGAGTTTTGCTGCCTAAACGTAAGCCTGAAAGCTATTGTATGCATATGTGTCCTAAATATGTAAACATTTGGCTTGTAGGTTTGCAAAATCAGGGACAAATTTTGCAGGTAGATATAGTGTATCTAATTCCAAATATTATACTGTAAACCTAAATGATCCTGGTTTTATTTATAGGTTCCTTGACACTTATAAACAGTCGCTTTTGGTATTTTAAATTTGTAGTATTCTTTTCCTCATCTCAAACCAAGATTTATTCAGAGAATTTATCTCCTTTCAAAATCAGGTTAAACAGCCTTAATTAAAACTCTTCCATAATTGCATTTAAGAGAGATTAATAATTAGACACCTTTCATGCAAAAGGTAATGCTTTTCTGATATAACAAACTGAGAACAAATACCTCATTTTGCAATAGATTTTCCACTTGACCTCTATATTTCATAATAACTGAGACAAAGTTCCGTCTGGAAATCAGAAAAAAAAGAAAACAACATCAAATTAGTAATTGGATAAAGAGAAAAGGTTTGCTTACCAACCCCCCCTAGTCTATAGATTTGGAATAGTTTAATTGACAGTGATTTTATGTTGGTACAAAATGGTACGAATGCTCATGCAGGCATTATGCAATCAATCTTGTATCTCCATTGTTTTTCTGTAGTCATTTGCCACAAAGCATAGATGCAATAATCTTCTACTTACACCTGAAGGATACACATTTCCCAGATGAAAGAACTCCCCTAAGTGATTTGCTATTTCAGTGTTTATTGAACTCCAAATCCCATTTATTTTACTCTTTAAGGTTAAGCGAGCGCTTAACATTGCCTTAAAGGTTGGACTTAAGTATATGCTACAATGCCTTCTTCCTCAATCACTTCAGACGAAAGCTGCAGAGAATCAGGCAAAACGTCCGGAAAAGCTCAACATGTCAAAAGTCCTTATTAAGTCACAAGCACAAAACTATATATTATAAAAAGGGATGCAACAGATACATAATTCATTAAAGTTTTTTTGCTTACAGTTCTCAAGTCGATATGCTGAAACTCTTTCAGCAACTGCCTTATCCATAGGCAGTTCCTTTCCCAAGCTGTGATCTTGTTTTACTTCTGTAGATAGGCACAAACCACCCTATAGAACTGCTACAGAAGGCAAAGCTTCACTAAACTAAACAGGATTATGAACAAGAATATACATCTATCTATACTGAATTCCAGGACTAATGCTTCAGCCGTAAATCTCATCTTTTTGGAGCCACAGGCTCCAAGTGCTATCCCCAACAGATAACCAGAATCAGAGTTTTGCTATTAAGAAGAGTTTGTGTAATTTCCTCTGTTTCGAGGACAGTGAAATTCTAGCTGCCATTTTTTGTTCAGCCACAAAAATAAGCTGTCTAGGAGAACATAACTAAGCTTGTTAAATACAGGAATACACACCTTCCTCTTCCTCTGACAGCCTCTTCTGGAGAGTCAAATCTTCAGGAAACGTACAGAAACCTTAATTCCCACTTCCACACCTTGCCTAGCCTCCTGATTAGTAAAATTACCATTATTACCTTGATGGCCCTCAGTGGTAGTTAAAGTTTGTATGAGCTTTTATAAAGTGGAAACGTTCTCTCTTCAGTGTTCATTTGTTTTACTTTATCACCTTACCCTTGACTTTTTTTTTTTTTTTTTGCGCTCTTGTATTTCACACTGACTTGTTATATTAGGGATCTGTCTTTTCAGAAGGCTTAGAAAGAATTTTCCCACCATTGCAGCCTGGTAGCTGAAAGTCACAAAAGCATCTTGCCTGCTTCAGAGCAAATGGACTAATGTTTACAGGCAAATTGATAGTGTTCTCATATATCTTACATGGGCTAACTGAGCAAACAGAGATTAGAGTGGCAGCTATAGTCTAAAGTACAGCTTCATATGTGGTTCATTATATATATATATTATGACAGGAGAAGGAAAGAAAGTCATTGCACTGAAATCA
Organism: Ceryle rudis; assembly: GCA_033439905.1. Taxonomy (NCBI): domain Eukaryota; kingdom Metazoa; phylum Chordata; class Aves; order Coraciiformes; family Cerylidae; genus Ceryle; species Ceryle rudis. The sequence goes on from JAAGNO010010384.1 coordinate 192,552, forward strand.
TCACATAGAACAGAGAAATTTTAGGTGGCCTTCCCTGTGCTAATGCCAGAGTGCATTTCCTCATAGATGTCTACTATTCACCTCCTCCTATAGATGGTTTTGCCTTTCCAGCTTTTTATTTCCAGTCTGCACTACCCTTATCTAGCCAGGCAGTTTGTGTGTTGAGTAGCTGCCTGGCAGTTCCTCCTGTAATCCTGTTAAATCATAGCTAATTCAAGTTGTCACTCTGCTTTGACCCAGTCTCCAGGCATAACATGGTTTTCATAGCATTACCCAGCTCAAAAGTAGCTCTGGACATATGAGCTTGTCTTTTTGCATACAGGTAAACATCATTATTAGCATGCTTGGCCTAAATGCAGGTTTCAAAATATTTCATAAATTATACTAGTTTTAAAAAAAATCAGCATATTTTCCATCAGTTTATTCTACCCTTAAGAATTTTCTGTACAAAGTAGCCATAATTTTACATAATTCATAGGAAACAAATCCAGAGACTTTTAACAACGATCAAAATTCCTCTGCTAATGCTATACTGGATCTTTGGCTGCTAGGTAACTAATAATATCCATGTTATCACGTAGGCATACTTCATACTTGTACATCTTTGATAGCTGTGTATAAATATGGAAATGCTAACCAACCCATGAATTTTCAGTGTTTCTTTGACAGGGGAAATCTTGGGGGCTTTTAGCAAGGCAATTTGGTACAATAGTTTTGAAAATAAAATAAAAAAGTAGAAATAACTTGATAGAGTCAGTCTTAGATCCCAGCTGGTCAATATTGGAGGAAGACAAGTATATAGCATATACTTAGAGCATTCATTTTCCAGTTTCCTGGCAGCTGCACTTACTGTGGAGCAATGCTAGGTTTCCTTTCTAAAATGCTGTTTCTCACCATGGTGCCTAACTAAGCTCTCCCTAACTGCACAGATCAGACTAGCCATCGTGCTGTAGCTACTGGCATCTCAGTGTCGGAGATTACGGGCCAAAGGACTGCAGTTGCACTCAGTGATTGACACTGAGTTTGGTTTTCAAGCTAAAATCTCCATGGGAAGCGATGTTGGGGCTGCCAGTTTTATTTGTTTGCATTTGCCTGTGAGAGCAGATCTGATTATTACAGCGGTAAGGTTCTAGTTCACTCATTTTACTTCATCTCAAGCCCGTTCAAACTGTTCTTTTTCTTTCTCTGCTAGCTCTAAGTAGACTGAACATCCCATTCAGTATATTCTCTAAAATACAAACATTTGTGTGCTAGAATCAGAAATGTGTTTACAGTACATGCATATGTTTTGTACGCTTTGTACATATGACAATTATTTTATTTAGTTCATCTAAATACTCAGAGCTGTAAAGACACAGCAATATGGGAAAATACTCTGCTGGCCTTCCTAGGTGCCAGGCAGATTGGCACAACCCATGTTGAGCCCATTCTACTGCATGTCCATTGCTACTGCATCCATCTACTCCACCTCTATTACAGCCCTGGCTAGATACAGACTGAAGGAATTATAACAGGTTGCAAACACACATCCCAGTGCAGAATAAGCACAACAGTGTTGTTGCATGTTATGTTAGAAACAGCTGTTATGACAAGGTATGATATAATTGACTGGCCATCTCCCAAAAACATACTAGGGTGGTACTGCTTACAAGAATAAGGGCTTTTCTTCACTGTATGGCTCACATAATTCTAGTGCTGCTTCAAATCTAAGTGCCTTCTCGACGTAATTGTGCCACTGCTTCAACCCTAGGAGGGTGATGGAGCAACTAACTAATCCTGAGAACCACTTCCAGGCACATGAACTACAAGAAGGTAATAAAGAATAGTCAGAATGGATTCACCAAAGGATCCTAAGTTTTTGGCACTACCATCCGTAGCAACCTCATACAGAAGCTAATAAACTAGGAGCTGAATGAGCAGACAGTGAGGTGGACTGAAAACCAACTGAATGGTTGGGCCCAGAGGATGTTGATCAGTGGCACAGAGTCTAGTTGGAGGCTGGTAACTCGTGATGTACTCCAAGGGTCAGATGTGGGTCTGGTCCTGTTGAACGTCTTCATTAATGATCTGGATGATAGGGCAGAGTGTACCCTCAGCAAGTTTGCCAATGACACAAAACTGTGAAGAGTGGCTGATACACCAGAGGGTTGTACTGCTATCTAGAGGGACCTCAACAGGCTAAAGAAATGGACTGACAAACTGGAAGTACAGAGTCCTGCACCTGGAGATGAATAACCCCAGGCACCAGTATGCGTTGGAGGCTGACTGTTTGGAAAGTAGCTTTGCAGAAAAGGACCTGGCAGTCCCCATGGACAGGAAGCTCAACATGAACCAGCAATGTTCACTTGCAGAGGGGGGGGAAAAAAAAAAAAAAAAAAAAAAAAAACCAAACCTAAAGTTGACTAAAGGTATCCTGGGCTGCATTAGGAGGAGTATTACCATGGGATCATTAACAGCAGGTTGAGGAAGGTGATTTTTTCCTTCTTACTCAGCACTGCTGAGGCCACACCTGGAATACTGTGTTCAGTTCCAGGCTCCTCAGTACAAGAGAGACACGGATGTACTGAAGAGAGTTCAACAAAGTGCCATGAAGATGATAAAGGGTCTGGAACATCAATCATTTAGGGAAAGGCTGAGAGCTGGGACTTTTTAGCCTGAGAAAGCTCAGGGGGATCTTCTTGATGTACATAAACATCTGCAGGGAGGGTGCAAAGATGAAGCCAGGCTCTCTTTAGTGGTCTCAGGTGACAAGACAAGAAGCAGTGAGCACAAACCGAAACACAGGAGATACTGAGAGTGCCTGGGCACTGGCACAAGACACCCAGAGAGATTGTGGAGTGTCACTCCTTGGAGATACTCAGACACCACCTGGACACAATCCTGGGTAAACTGGGCTGCATCCAGACATTACTTAGGTAGGTCTTAGAAATACCTACTTGTCTGGATTGAATCTGTTACTTTCCCTTCATGCTCCCTTTACAGTAAACGATGCTTTTCGTCAGACATTCTGTGTGCTCCTCAGTTTCATAGACTTGTCAACTATGAAAAACTCATCTGTTATTATCTCTTTATCAGGATGAAGAGTATTGTTACTTATTTGTTTCTCATGTGGAAGGCATTTCATTCATCTGAGCATACTTGCTGCCCTTCTGTTCATTTTTTCAAGTTCCATTACATCATATTTGAAATGAACTGTTGGTCATATTCAAGATAAATGAAAACCCTACACCAATACTATGCAATAATATTGGGTGTTGGGTTTTTTTTTTTCATTTCTTTCATAATAGTTTGCAACATTTGTTTTATCTTATTTGCGGCTGCTGTGCACCAAGATGACATTCATGACTATTTATTATAACCCCAAGAACTCATTCCTGGCGCTGAAGTCAACTCTGAGCCTGTGAATTTAAGGTTTTTCTTCCATCTACATTTATTTTCTCAAAGTTTCATCTGCTGCTTTATCACACACTCAAGTGAACACTGTAAAATTCTTCTACAAATCATCATAGGCAGCTCCTGTGCACATTACAGACAGCAAACTTTTGTCACATATCTGATAAAAAAGAAAGGAGGGGGAGGGAGTAATAGCTAAGTCAGAAAAGCAATTGAGAGCACAGGACCTGACCACAGATTTTTCTGGTTCATCACTGCTGGAAAATGTTTTCTCCTGCCCATCAACAATCCATGGAAGAAGGAGGAAATAGTGATCAAAACACAGTTCAAGGTTTTACTTTTTCAATAGTTACTGAACCTGTGGTTGAAAAAAGAAACTACTGTCTGACAATATCAGAGGAAATTTTGCAGACCATAGCTAATTTGCAGCTCAACATCTTTTATCACATATCCCCTCTGAAGACTCTTTTTGCAATGGAAAAGGCCACATGCTTTACATGACAAGATATAAACCAGTTAGTAATTAGTGTGTGTATAGACTGTATGATTGGTTTGATCACTTTATAGCAAGGGCCAGAACAGAAATTTGAGCCTTACTGCTAGGAAACCAGATGAGTCCTCAATCAGCACCAGATATTTGCCGTGAACATGTCACCACCTTTCTGTTTTCCTCCATCTGCTAAATGACAGGTGTGGCATTTACTGTTCTTGGCAAAGTCCTTTATAACACATTGCATGAAACAGAACACAACAAAAGTTGAACGAGGAATCTGTTTCATGTAGTGCTTGTCCATGGTAGGTTAGTTTTAGAGTCTGATGTGCTTTGAGCTCCAAGTTAAAAACTTGTGAGAGGGTGCCTCCATTAAAATAAATAAAGCATCACTCAACTGTGAAAACCCAGGCATAATGTACAAACCTATTATTTTTACAGTATTTACTCTTAAAAATTCTCTAAAAGCAAAGGGCAATGCACACATGAAAATTATGACTCCTTCAATCCCGAGAATCTTTGGGAAACATGAAAGCTCTATGAAACTTCCAATAACATGAAGGGGAGAGAATAGTGAAAAATTACACAGATCTATAAATGATTATTGATTTTTGCTAAACAATCAAGGAGATCTGAAAATAACTAAAATATTGAACCAGTTTTCTTTTTCTTTTGCATCATTCCTGTCCCCAGTAGGTCTCAGATTTGTCCTTTGGGGCCAGGAGGCTCACTACAAACAATTACAAACAGAAATAGTATTAAATATCAATGTTCTTACTGAGTCAGACTCCAGGCACAACTGTCTTCTAACAGCTGATTCACACTGAATCTTCTTTGGTCATCCTCTTGCTGTGGAAAAGAAGCATATAGTGAGATACAGTATTTTGATATATTGGAGAGATTTGCTTGGTATTTTCCAAAGTCAGCATATTTTTTAGGAACTCTCAGAGTGTTCAGGATGTTTCTGTCTGAAATTTTATTTGGTGATCCCTCTCATGTTATACTACAGAAAACCAACCAGATTGTCACAGTAGTTCCTTCTAGCTACATACAGATTAAGACTATAACCAGGCCTCAGTAAATCCTGCCTCTGCTCTCTTGTCACAGACAGCAGAAGGCACCCTGTTGTGATGGCAGTACACACAAGTCATGAAGCAGAAATCAGGTGGTATCGACAACCTCTCTGCTACTTTTTCCTAAGAGAGCAGAATGGAAAACATCTGTATCATCCTTTGCAAACCCTCCGAAGAGACTTCTCTCATTAAAGAGTCACTGAGATGATCAAAACACTAAAGCATTTTTTGTGTGTGAGGAGAGGCTGAGCTGCATCAGTCTAAAGAAGGGAAAGCTCAGAGGGAATCTTATCAATGGGTACAAGTATCTGATGGGAAATAATGAAGACAAGGGAGTCAGATTCTTTTCAGTAGTGCTCACTGACAGGACAAGAGGCAAAGGGCACAAATTTAAGTACATGAGATTCCCCTTTAACACAAGGGAAAAAAAAAAAAAAAAAAAAGTGAAGTAGTCAAACACAGGAAGAGGTTGCCCTGAAAGGTTGTGGAGTAGTTGTGAATACCTTCTGAGACACTCAAAACTTGACCAGACAGTTCTGGACAACCTACTCCACCTGATCCTGCCTGAGCAGGGGGATTGCTCTAAATGATCCCATGAGATCCTTTCCAGCCTAAACTATTCTGTGATTTTGCCTTATTTGATATGTTCCGCTGACCAAACATTCCCATTCAGATATATTCCTTTCTCCAGCCCTATAGATTTGTTTGTTGCCTTTGATGCCTTAACTCCTCCCACCTAAGGAGGTAGTTCAGCCTATGCTAGGCCTGTTCTGCCAGCTTGTAGGCACCACCATGTCCTGAAAATTCTGCCCTTTTTTTGATTCATGGTTGAGCCCATATCCCTGAAACTCATAGGAAAAAGTTACTGAGGGGCTTGTGACAAGTATGACTCCAAATTCACTGGCCAAAGATTGCAAAGGAAATGACACTTACAAACAGATATAACACTGGAAGGGGTGGGGGGATGAAATAGAAAAAAAAAAATCAGAAAACAGAAAGCAAGAGAGCAGCACAGCACATAGGCATCTAGTGCTGAAGAGCTTCTGTTTCCATAGTGGCTAGGACAGCTGCCAGACATTGTTTTTCTTCACACCTCTAGAAATGCAAATGATGGCAGGGATTGGCAGAGCTTAGGCAATGGGGCTACAGCCTACTTATCTAAAATACTTGTTTGCTCAAAGGTGAAGAAGACAGAAATGATGCCTGGCTAAGGACACAGAAGAATGTGAAAGGTGACTCCATTTTAGGCTGGAATAAGCTAATGAAACTTTCCAGGTCTTTGTGAATGGAAGACAAAAATGGTTTAACCTTAAGCAAAACATTTTAGTAAGAAAAAAATTCTGTTCATCTTTCAGTCATCTAACTTTCATACAGTAAACAAAATTTTAAGAAAATCATAATTCAACAGCAACAAAATATGATTAATGATTTTTTCCCACCTTAAACAGAATTTGAAAGAAAAACTGTATTTTATAAAGAAAATAAACCAAATCTTTTTATTGGTTGGTTAAAAAAAGCCTTCTCCTGATATTTTGAAAGCTTGTTCATAATAAGGTGACCACAGTAGCAATTTTTTCTAGTTTATTGAAATATAGTAGTGGTCTAAAGTTAACATTCCTGAGCAATGTGTGTCTGTCACAGTCAGATTCAATTTATATATGTTAATTGATAGAAAAATTACTTCACACATTCATTTGTCTTAGACTGCTATATAGAGATTTAGCAATAGCACTATTTAAGGAGCAGGATCTTGCCGAGATACATGTATTACAGATGTTCTGTAAAGAATTCCCATCTGGGGTGCTACTATCTCTTTTATCATATAGTGGCAATAAGTAAGAGATGAATGAAATGGAAAAAGGTGAAGATAAGAAAAACATTCTCATTCAATAAGCCTCAAATATACGTATCTTAGACCTAAACATTAAGCTGCAATTTGTCAGTGCATCTGATCTTATACAAACACCCATGTTCCTTATCTCAGCGTATTGACATTAGAGGGTTAAATGTTATTATAGAGGACAGGGTAAGTATCTGGGGGTTAGTGAATGTATTTGAGAGTAGGTGGTCTTTTCTCAGCTGATTTCAGAATCTGCCTCTGAACTCTACTGAGTTGCTTTTATAAAAAATGATCACAAGACATTCAAAAAGAGCTTATGGATGCCAGTTTCCTGGGTGCAGCACTAACTGTGCTACATATGGTACTGACCTAATAATTGCTGGTTTTACCCACAAGTCATGTCTTCTGCCCATACCATACTCTGAGGCTTGCAGCTCCTGACCTCTAACAGCTATCATGCTGCTTCAATGCATGCTAGAAGACTGGTATAACCTCTCAAGTTTTAAGAATATTTTATAGCGCTACCGTAATCAGAAGCGTGCACTCCAGGAAGGAAATAGCACCCAGCACTCTATAGTAGCTTACTCTACCATCATGATTTGAATTTTCTACTTTTAGACAGAGGAATAGTCAATCACATCCACCTTGACTCTCAGCAGATAATATCCTTCGCTGTTTGGGGTTTGTTTAAAGTCACATTACCCTACAGATAAGTACTCTATGTGTTCTGCAAAATCCATCCTGAATTTTAATAATGTCATTGCATGCTCAGCTGTTACACTTCCACACCTCTGGAGACCTTACAAATAGCAGAACACCTCTGAACTGAGCAATCACGGGGACAAGAGTTGAGCTGCAGAACAAGACAGATAAATGACAAGCTTCCTCCTTGATCTCATACATTGACAGGACTAGAGGACAGGGAGGGATGAACTCAGAAACAATGTGACAGACTGAAGGGGGGAGCCCTGAAGCTTAGAGAGAAATTAGATGTGTGTGACTGATAGGAACCCAGAAGCTCAAGGGGATCTGATGGACTAGGGCAAAAGGTGGGTGTTTGTGAATTATTTAGCACCTGAATACATATGGTTGATTAGAAGACTTGTCAAGATAGTATCTTCCTGTGACACTAGTAAAACTACAAGCTAAGTAATTTTATAGAAATCTTCACTAATGTCAAAATTAAAAATACAGAAGGACCCTACAGATCACAGGTCAAATTCTCCCCAAGAGTTAGTGCAGATTAACTCATAAAAATGAGCTGTAGCTACACATGCACATAATTGTCCAAGACAGCTGAGGAATCATAAAAGTCCCAACATCTGTGCCTTTTTTTTTTTTTAAACAAACAACCCGCCCCAAAAAAACCAAACAAACAAAACCAAAACAAA
>JAAGNO010010386.1:0-16307 GCA_033439905.1 Ceryle rudis
GTCCATCCCCACGTGAACACACTTCCCAGTCTCACTAGCTGTTTCAAAGCCCAGCAACGAGGGGGGCCCAGCCCCTACGGCAGGTGCTCCTCCCGGTCTAACCGCCACCGCAGGGAGGGGAGGAGGCAGCAGCCTCAGGGCGGGCGCTGGGGCTCGCGTCGCTGGGCCTGGTGCCGGCAGGGACCGGCTCCTCCGGCCCGGGGGTCACCGCAGCGGGCCGTGGGGAGCCCTCGGGGCCGGGCCGCTGGCGGGCCGTGGTGGTGGCCGGCTTAGGCCCGGCAACGCTTTTCTCGCCGAATTTCCCGGCGTGGGCCGCCGGAGGGGCCGGGCTGCCCCCTGAGAACCTGCAGGGGCTGCGCCGGTCTCGCTCCGGGCTGAGAATGTCCTGCCTTTGTCCGTGGGGATGCTCAACCCTGCAGAGAAGGATGCAGTGAAAACAGTGTAACGCGTTTGGCAGCCTTCCCTAACTCACCCGGCTGTGGGGAACCTTCGAGTTCACAGTGGATTTAGCTGGACCATCTTTTGGGACGGTCCCACCTTCTCTATCGCTTTTGCTCGTTAGGAGGTACACTGGCGATCGGAACAGGTTAGTAATTACTTGTGGCCTTGACTTCGAAGTGCCTTGTGTACTAATTACGCGATGTTTGACAGGAAGCTTTTGAGTTCTGGAAGGCACCGCCACGTTGAGCACCTGTGATGTTGTCCCCTGGTGTGACCAGGAGGAAAGACTGTAGTGTGACCAGGAGGAAAGCTCTCAGGTTCTCAAGCGAAGAAAGAAGAGATATTTCAATCATCTTTCATTAGGTTCATCCTTCTGAACAGTTGCTTGGAATACATTACAGGTATTGTAGAAAATATTAAAGATAGAAAAAAAATGCAGAGTATTCTGGAGTTGTTCCTGTGTGACCTGCTCTAGGTGGCCCTGCTCTGGCAGGGGCGTTGGACTTGATCTTTTGAGGTCCCTTCCAACCCTTAACATTCTGTGATTCTTTGCAATGCTTTCATAAAGCTGGCACTAGCAGGCAATGCCTTGTGCACATGGTTAGCTCATTCACAATACCTTTTTGGCTTATTGGAAGCAAGAAGAATAGCAGGGTTATCAGATGAGAACATTTCTTTTGTCAGGAGAATCCTTTGCATTCATAGAATGCAGTAAGCTTGTCTTTTTTTATTCCCTGAAACATTCAGTTTACATACGTGTCAGCAAGTGGTAGATGTTGGTTATGTGCCTTGTCCAGACTTGTATCAGCCTATGGAGAGATGTATGGCTGTGTTGCTCTGTCCCAGGCACTCTTCAAGGCTTGCTTGGAGACTACATTAGAAAATCCAGCACTAATGGATTAAAAAGGCACTTTGTGCTTTTTGTAATGCTTTGAAAAGCTTTTTATGTAAGTTTGATAGTTGTTGATACCTAATCTGAACAATCTGCTGCTTGTTTGGTTTGCTGATACTTCAGTGAAGTCCAAGCTCAGGTTGTTCATGGCTGAATGCTCTGAATGGGTTCAGCTGGAACGCTCAAAAAGCTTTAGCTGGTTTCAGGTCGAGTACCTGCTGACCCATGGGAAATCTGAAGTGTGATGAAAAGTGTGGTCAGGCTTCAGCCTCAGAGACAGTGTTGTCCTTTACTTTTTGAAAAGCATTCCAAGCCCCCTTAGGTTCTCTTGCCTTACCATTGCTTGACAAATATTTTGGGAGGGGTAGTAAATGGGTTTTGACTTCCACTTCGGCAATAAACTGTGCTTCCTTGTCTGTCACTTGGTCTGCTTGTGCTTCTGTTCCCTTCCTGTGCTTTCTTCACATGGCTGTTAGAAGCACATCTTGCTGTCCTATAGAATTTATATAGAATCATTAAGATTAGAAAAGACCTCCAAGTCTTTAGAGAACTTGGGCCATCAAGTCCAACCATCTACCCAAAGTTATCATCTATTACAGTGGTGGGATTCATAACAGTTACATAGGAGACAAACTCATGGGTTGGTTCTCTTTCCTATTCTTAGCTGCAGGAGCTTCCAAGGAGTGGAAAACGTTTCTTGAACTCTTGATTCAAGGGTTTGTGTTTTGCCAGGCCTTAATATTTGTGAGTAGCTTGGTTTTCTCAGTTGCTTAGAAAACCTGTAAGCAGCATGTGGCTTTCAGTACAGCCTGTGACTAGGTTTGCTGGCTTGACAACATTAGCAAACGGGCAGTTTTTCTTGCGCGAGAAATACCTAGGCTGCCGGCAGAGCCCCTTGATCTGGGACAGGCTGCGGAGGCTCATGATGTGAGAGATTCAGGTTTCTCACCTTCCGGATCTGGATGTGCATCAGTGGCTCCTTCACTCTTCCAGCTTGTGTGGCGTTCCCCTTCACAAGCTGTACTTCTGCAATTAAACATGTTGCTGCCTGCATGAGGGTTATGTCCTTAGTTTTGGCCTCTGATCTGTCATATGAGTTTATCCCCATCTCTGTGGTTTGGCTGGGTTTCTCCTACCAGCAGTTTCTGCTATGGACTCTAGAAGCCTAGCTAAAGAGTATTTTAGGAACTTCTTTAGATGAATCTGTGAAAAGTTTTGGGGATCTTTTGTTTAAAACTTTTAAATTATTTAATTGTATTTTATGAAGAAAGTTCCCAGTGCTCTCTGATCTCTGTCTTCATCTGCTCTCTCCCCTCCCCAGATATTTGAATGAACTCGGAGAGACACCTGTGAAAACTTTCTGGTTTAAAATCTGGTTAACTCATAGTATTACAGTGTCTGGGCAGAGCTCTTCTGAGTTTCTGTAGTTTCATAGTCTCTTTCAGTCTTTGTTTTCTAGGTGTTACTCTCATTTATTCAGGAGAAGATGTGGCTGTGTGCTGCTGCAGTCCCAGGAGCACATCTTGCTTTTTTGATGGTGAAGAAGATGACTTTGCTCTTCCCTGGCAGTTTCTTCCTATTTCGTTCTTTTCCCTTCTCTTGTACTTTGCGAGCACTTAAGCAGCTATGTGCAGACCACAGTTAAAGACTGGTTTACATTAAAATTAACCTGGCTTTTTTTGTTCTAGGTTAGAGTGAATCTACACTGACTGGCCTGATGCAGTCTAGTGTTCCACCACCACTGAAAGAGTTGGTTTTTCTCTTCCTCTTCCCTTGTGCAGGGACAAACAAGGGAAGGGGAAGACAAGACAAACAAAAAGCTGGGAGAGGAAGGAAGTTCCTGGGTTTCGTCAGCCCCCTGACTAATCTGGATTGTTAGCTGTCATACAATTCCTTGGTGCTGCTCTGGTGCTTGTAGCCTTTGAACTATCTCAGCACACTGACCAACCCCAATTTGCTCCCTGCTTTGTGGAGTAGTTTTCTGCCTGGGTTGACCACCAGCTTGGAAAAAGAGGGACTGAGCCAGCCCACCGTTTGGTTTAGATGGTTCTGGCTTTAGCCTGGCTTTAACCCACCTCTAACCCACCTGGGCTGCCTTTGCAGCTACACAAGTGTTTGCTAGCACAAGGAGGGATGTTTGGAAATGAACGGACAGATGCCAAAGGACAGCTGAGCTTTAGCACTGGCACTGCCTTGATAGACACAGGGAGCTGGAGTATGAGCAGAGCAATGCTGCTGGTCGTGTGCGTGCAGTGGGCAAGGTAGCAAAGGATGCTGTCTGAAATAACAGTGCAATAAAGATATATTGCTAGGATTTCCTGTGAAAAAGAATTGGTCCTAAAGAATTGGAACAGGTTCTTGTTTTATCTGTCAACCAACTTGTTGATGGATAATTGTTTTACACTGTTGATTTTTTTTTTTTATAATAGAAGCTTAAATCACCCGGCACTCGCCAAGGGAAGAAGGATCTCCTCACAAATGGGATATGGGCAAATGTCTGGTTGGTTTGGTTGGTTTTTTTTCTCCTTCCAGCCATTCTTAAAAAGAAAATAACCAGCACCTCTATTATAAACAGAGCAATGATGACATCAGCTTCGTCTTTCTTCCCGTGGGGGGAAAAAACCCCAACCAACCAAAACCTGAACTGTATAATAGAAAGCTCTCCTGTCCATATCATTTGATAACCATTACCTCAGACACAAACGAGTTCCTAATTTATGCTTTTTGCCCATTCCTCTTATACGTTGTATGTGTGGCACATTGCACAGGGAGTGCTCGCTCTACAGAATGTAGAGCAATGGGAAGGGAACGGTGGTTGAGTGAATTATGGTTGCCTTGGGAACTATTATTTTGAATTTTGCAACTATAGATGATTAAATTTGTGGTGAGGAACACCTGATATTTTCTTGGTATTCCTTGTAACCAACGAAAAAAGACTGGATACTTACACTACTTAGGTCTTTGGGATTTGATAAAGATAAGGTTGGGGTTTTTTTCCTTCCTATAGGAAAATATGTGATAAATCAAGAATGATGATCTTCTGGGTAGCGTGCAGAGTGCCTCCATATCTTGTGCAGAGAACAGGAAAGAGAATGGAAATGATTTTGTCTGTGTACCACATGCATATTTTGTCACTGTGCTGAAGTGATTTGCCTTCCCTCTGCTCTTCTATGTGCAAACATGCTGATCTTGCAGTCTTAGACTATTCAGTTTTCCGCTTACCTTTGTTAGTCATAGCTTTCTTATGGATTAATCTTGCTGTTGTTTCATGGCATGTATTTTTTTAAGGCAATCTCTAGCTCAGTAAGCTTAAACAAAAGACTGTTGAAAACAACTGCAGCGCTGGGTGGGTTTTTTTAATTCTTTGCTTTATGACAAAACAAAACTGAGAGTAAGAAAACAGGGAATGCATAAAATCAATGATGCTCTTTTACCCGTACTTGAAATGGTAGCAAAATGGAAGGATGGCAGTTAATTGGGATAATTGTACAGCAAGATCACCTTCATGCAGTTGTGGTCTTTCATTTTATAATGGCCAGCAGTATGTGGTGAATTTTGAGTATACATATGCTTCTGTGACTGCTTCTCTAGCAAAGGAGAGAAAACGTGTCCGGTGTCAAGAGTTTCTTAAGCTGCATTTCTGATCTTTTTGTGCCATTCCTCTTTGTGAATTTGGAATACGTTGTGTGCTGGTAGGTACTTGGCAAAAAGGGATGGGAGAACGCAGCCAACAAAGAGATGAACTAGCATGTTCTTGATTGTGTTTTGGTTATAAAATGACCCAATAAAATTATTTGTTTCTCTGAGATTTATTTTTTCTTCATTTGAAGTCAATTTAGGCCAACAAGTGACCTTCACTTTAAGTGTAGCTCATTTCTGCTTTGCATAGGTAGGTGTTCTACATATTAGAAACAGTAGTAGCAAGCAGTAAAGAATCTGGGAGCTACAAGCCTAAGTTTCTTCTGTTGTCTGCAACATGAAACGAAGAGTGGACTTTTTTCTGCTTGCAATTAATACTTCTGGTGCCAGTGCTGTCAACTGGCCGTGGCAAAGGGACCTTAACAAGACTGTAATCAATTTAGCACCTACAGTGATATTGGGAAAGGCTGTCACTTCTGTTTCCTGTGAAGAAAAAAAAAAAAAGAAAAATTGCATATGAGCCCTGGATTCTCCTAGGGGAGAAGCAGAAATGATAAAAGAGGGAGGCTGCTTGTGAATTTTTACCTTTGATACTGAAATGGCTGGGAATAATAAGAGCTCGTTCTCCCTGTTGAACAAGAAGGTGAGTTTTGGTGTTATGGCAGCAAAAAGTCATAGGTTGAATAAAAGGTTCTGACAAGTTGGTTGTCCTGGATTCTTAATAAAAGACCTTAATGCCATTGTTATCGTGAGTTGTTGCATTGTCTTCTGCTTATGCTTCTAACACTTTTTTTCTGGCTACAAAATAACCCTTGTCATTGGAAGAGACTTAGCTCTTGCTTGTCCAGGTTACAACAACCTAAACTACCCCCAACAATGCAGATGCTGTAGGGTTTTGCACAGACTCACCCCATAGTCACTCATAAGCTATATTACTGCTGCTCAGTTGGTTTTGATGGACTTCATGCTTTGGCGCAGAGCTGTTTGGGTTCGTCTCCTGAGCTGGCTTCTGGGGAAACTTACTGACAGCCTCTAGGATTCAGCTGCATTGTGGGTATGTAGTGCTTTAACATAGTGCATCGCGTGACTAGGGCAGCTGAGTCACAGCAAATAACCTGCCAATGCTACTGGTCAGCTTTGATGTCCCATCGTATATAACAAAACTTTGGGCATTGGAGATGAACAGTTAGAAATTAATGGTTCATAAAAACTTTTGTGTATACAAAGTTGTCTTAGATGTGGTAAAGAGAGAAGGTAGGAGCTAGGGGACTTGTCCTGCTGGTGGTAGGACAAGTGGAAGGTGGAAGTCAAACTGGGAAGGGTATCCTGCAAGGACAGAAAGGGATGTATTGAGCAGCACAGAGGGGGTGTGCAAAGAACTCTTCCTTCCAGGTGGCCTTGGTATGCTGCCTAAAATAAAATATTTCCATGGATAGATTAAGATACAGTAAATATTTATCAGTGTCACTTCCAGGATACTGAAAACAAAGGTTGTAAGAGATAAGGTGTGGTCCTAATTGCTGTTTGTAAGTTTTTGGTTTGTTTTGGGTTTGGTGTGGATTGGTTTTTTTGTGTTTTTGTTTGTTTGTTTGTTTGTTTTCAGTTTGTTTTTTTGGTTTTTTGAGGTGTTCAAAAGCTTTACAACTGCTTATGTCCACCTAATGAAACTTACTGGCTTGTGTTTCAGGAGCTCTTCAGCGTTTGGTATTGTAATAAATGAGACTTCAGAGGTCTGAGGAGCCTTCATTTCAAGTGGCCCATGTGGCTCTGGAGCAGAGATAAAGATTTCACTGAAATTTTCATTTCTCCTGTTGAACTGATCTCTTGACTTAAAATCTTCATGTGGAATTTCCTTCCACAAAAGCCAGTCAACTATTATACAATCCTGGTTATCTAAGTAAGTTCTCCCCAAAAGTAATACAGGGGTGTTTTATCTAGAGAGTTGAGAGGCAGGGTATTAGTGCTTTTTTGGTATCTCAACTAAGTCACAGTTTGCCTGTAGGCAAGCTGTTTATCTATAGTCCTGCAAATAAACACATTCTGTACTTGTTAAACATTGGCACATTTAAGGCTGGTAGAGCTGCTAAGATCTGCAGCTAGAAGCAAGTTTTTTCGTGAATCGTGGCGATAGAACTGTTTTGAGCTATATTTGCTTTTCTTTCAGTGCTTCATTGGACTCAGAAATGAAGAAAGGCAAGTTAGATTTCTAGGAGAAGTTTTTAAATAGTGGCTGTAACAGCTTTTGCTGCTGTCCAAATCTTGACAGCAATACCCTGAGAACACTGCAGTTTTATCTGCTGAGATTTTTATCTGGTTTTCATATATGTGGTGTTCTAACTTTGAAAGGAACCCTGTGATCCTTAAGATGTGTGAGGAATTAAGTTTTTAGGAGACGGTGCTTTCCTGTGCCACATTAGCACATTTTTGGAAGTGAAATACCCCACTTAAATCAGCCTTGCACATGGTTTTGTTTTGATTAGAATGAACTTCACGTACTGTACCTTCTGAGCGGGCAGCATTGCTGACGTGTACGATTGTTGCGTACAGTGATGGATAAATGTGTGAAGAGATGGGCGCCCCTGTGTTCTAACTGGTGCTTCGAGAGGCATGGGGTGGCTGGACTTAGCTCTTGATAGATATGCCAGTTTAAATGTCTGACTCTAGGTCTGACACCAGCTGCACAGCCTGTCTGCTGTAGGTCTCATGGCACTCGCAAAACACATTTGGATGCTCAAATAGTGCAGCTTATTTACACTTGCACCACAGATTCTTTAAGATTGCCATTGATAACACACAATTGTCATCACAGCTGGAATCTCCCGGGGAAAACCACTCGCAGATCTTACCAAAAGTCGTCCTTTCTGAGGAGGGCGAGCACGACAAACCCGTCCATCTGTCCCTACGACTTGGTGTTGAATACTCGTCCCACAAATTAGGTCTGAAATAGGGATGATGTTTATACCTCATTCACTACTATTGAGCCAAGTGTGGGGGTGGTGCTGTGGTGGAGCAGCTTTCACTGCATCCCCCACTCCCCCTTGGTGCCATGAGAACACAGACCCTGGGATCTTCCACCAGCCTGTGTCTGTCCTGGTCACCAGGTATTTATCATGAGTGCTGAGCTTTGCAGTTTGCAATTGTTTGGTGCTTCCAACAAACCAGCAGGAGGGAAGAGTCCGACTGATAAATTTGGGAGGTTACAATTCTGTTGTGACGAACCTTTGCTCGCAAATACAGCACTAAAATGCACTCTTGCTGGAATTGCTGGCAGGGAGCCTATTCCTAAAGGTGCCCAATATGATAACACTCGACCAAAGTCTGCGGGGAACTCGATATCAAACCTATGGTGGCAGTTTTCATGCTTCTGAGTGTTCTTGGTATGATAGCACTGGGTATTCTGAATTCTTCTGTAGCCCAACATTCAAGAGGCATCTGGAATTTGGAAAGCAAGTCTTTTATTCCAAGCTATATTTAAAAGACCGAAACATGTTTGTTGGACCTAGTGATAAGTATTCTGCACTGTTGTCACATTGTTTGCTCATTTGTTCACAATATGTTAAGTTTAACTTCAGATTCATAATGCTTTAATTTTGGCCTCCTAAACACTGCAGAAGATAAAATAATTTGATGTTATTTTAAGGCTTATTTAATTTGGTCTCACCACAAAGTTTGTGTAGAAGGACAGCTTAGAAACGCTTCTTTAAATGTAAAGGTCCTGAATTTACAACCACAGGTAGTGAATTTTTCATGGCAGTGAACATCTTCAGAATGTTTAATGATCATAACACCTGGGTAGCTGTTTTGTTGGGTTTGGGGTTTTTTTATGCTCCTGTATGTTGTGAAAATGACTGAAACTGGCATGCAAACCAGTGAAGAGTGAAAGGAAACGTTCTGATTTTTTTGTTGTTTCTGTTTTAAGTTTGCCTGAAACTCTGCTTGAAAGTAGAATGTTATTTCCAGAAAGCAAACCAAACTGCTGCAATGAATGCTGTTTCCAGTTCTTTCCTGGAAAGTTCCTGCAATTGAGGTATGTGCTAAACGAGCAGTGTTTGAGACTTTAACCTTCCCCCGTGATGTAGCAACCTTCAACGCTCCTTTTCAGGACAAAAGGAGGATATAGGATATACAGCTGTGCATGGAATCTCCTTCTGTGGTCACCAGCATGCATTTGTTGGTAATCAGAGAATAAATAGCTCTCCTGAATACTTATTTCTGCCTAAGGCGGCAGAAATAACACTGGACATGCCAGTCATTTGAAAAAATATCTTCTGCAGAACACTGCATTGTTAGATCAGCAGGCAGCGTTCACGTAAAAGTAATGCCTTTGCTCTTCAGTGTGCGCTGAAATTTACTGAGCACCAATGAGGATTACACCCTTAAAGGGCACTAAGTAGCTGTCGAGAAGCAGATTGGTCATCAGCTTGCTGATCTTGGTCCATCTTCAGAAAGACGTGGAAGTGTTTAAGTTTTCGGCTTGCTGTGAGACACAAATACTGAATTGTGGACTGATGTGTGAGAGAGAGAGATGCAAAACTGAAATGTAGATGTGGCTTGAAATGCAGACTAATATTAGTCAAATGGTATGGTTTTGCTCCCTTCTTAATGGATATTTAAGTAGCGTGTGTGAGCTAGGTAACAGCTGTGAGCTATGCTTGGAAAGCTGTTTGACCTTGAAGGGGTTCAATTTTCTAGGTACTAATGGTTCTGGGCAAGTGCAGTTTTTTCAGTAGTACTGCTCAATACCTCACAATGACTAGAATGTTCTTCCTTGCTAATCTCATTTTGTAATTGATGGTACATTTGGGCAACGTCCTCTTTTCTTCTTGTTGGTGAAAAGGGGGTGATACCAGAGTCTTTTAAAATACTGGTCTTTAGCAAGCAGTGCACTTGTGTGGAATGCAAGTCAACTGTTTACAGTTTGTGGGACATGGTGCTTTCATCAAAAACTTAGTCGTGCCCCTCTCTCTTCTGCTTTGCCTGTAAGGTTTTCTGTGACTCATGGTGATTTCTGTCTCTGTCCTGTACCTAAGGTCTTTCTCAGTGTGATTGTAGAAATTGCTATTGTGCTTGGGTGTGTGTGATCTCATTTCTGAGGTAGCATGCTGTGATTCCTTGTATGTGAGGACTAATTTCGATGTGAAAAGGACAGTTACAGGTCACAGGATGGTTGAGTCTTAAAAGTGTATTTGTAACAGCAGTTGTCATGAAGGAAGATGATGTGCTCATGTTGCCTGCAGTGCTTCTAAAGCTTTGGATATGATCATCTAAAGATTTTGTGCTGAAAGCAATGTATTTCAGATCAATATGTTGGTAAAACATTTTCATTTTGAAGACAGGAGGATGTGAATTTTTGAAAATTTAGGCAAAAGATTTTTTTTTTTTCAGCATGTCTACAAAGAACATCTTCTGTTTGTTCCTTTCTGGTGGGTTGTTTTGTTTTGTTTGGGGGGGGGGGGGCTTGTTGTCTTTTAACTGTCCTTGTCACTATTTTGTAGTGCTATATGTCAATGGTAGCAGCATGGAGACCTTAGTAATTCTTCCAAGGTTGACTAATTGCAAGATACACCTCCCCCTCCACCAGCAGATGGAAGATTAGGAAGGGCAACAGGAGCAGTGAATGAATTGCTGCTGCAGTGTTCCACTGGATTGTACTGGCATCTCTTTTTGTGTGTGTCAGTTTCCAAGTACTCCAGGCCTGGTAATTTTAAACTGCTTAATCTCCAAATATTAAGACCAAAAATACTGGATTTTCATTTTCAGCTCAGCAGCCTTCTAGAGTTTACCTCTTGCCGTTACTGGAGAGAGCAGATAAGCAAAAGCTGAAAAACTTGAAAAGCATTTAAGCACCTAAACTTTTGATTGCACGTGGCTGACAGCTCCTCGTGCTTCTCAGATCATGGATCCATTCTGTATTTCCCCTACTTCCTCCAGCTCTTGACTTTGTTTGGATTTAGGAATTAAATAAATGATGGTTTTAACCCTTTAGTAGTTAAGAGAAGTGTGCTCATTTTACACATATAAGTTCATACAAATACTGTGGGATTTTTGAGGTTTGAAATCCTCAAATCTGAGCGCTAGCCTGATGACAGTCCCCTGCTCCACTTTTATTTGCAAGAGAATCGATGGTGTTTTCATATTACTCCTTTTATATTGGCTACTGGTGATACAAAATAATATTTTGGGGGTTTCCCCCACATATTTACATTTAGAGTCCATTCTACTTGCAGTGAACTTGTTAACTTGTCCACTATTACTTTCCTGCCATTCACTGACCCTAGCTTCCAATTTTATTCCCCCTTACCCAGCTTAGTAAATTCCCTGAGAGATGCTGCAACATTTGGTGTCCTCCTTACACTTCACACATTATTAGGCGTACACCTTGATTCTCTTAAAAGCTAGGAATGTCATCTTGATTGATTTTCAGAAAAGGCTTAGCCTTTTGTGACAACCAGAGGTGTGTGAAGATGCTTCTAAGTCCCTTAATGCAAGAAATGTCATTTTTTTGTTTTTCAGAAGCTGCAAAACTGTGTCCTGTGTTACATCCCTCAGGAAGAAAATTGTAATAATGAATTGAATAATGAATTTCCCCTCTTCTGATGGTTAGTGATGTAGTAACTAGTTTTACATATGCTAGACACATCCACATGATTTTTCTCCCACAGACAAAGAACTGCTAGCTGCTCTATCTGGCACTTCAGTTGGCTTTCGTTCAACGTACAGCAAGTTTTGCTGATCCAAAGAGAATCCCAGTTATTTTAGGGGCTATGTAGCACTTAATCCATTTCGGAAGCTTTTCATTTTGAGGTGGGATTTGGGATTTTTTCACTTCCAAGATAGGTGCTTGTTCAAAAGCTGCTTTGCATGTTTTATCAACGAAAGTGTTGATATAATTGATCGCAATATTGACAGTGTTCGTTTCTTAAAGATTCTGCACTGACATCCTAGTGACATGAGGAGAAAATGGATCAAAGTTCAGATACCATTCTGTATTTTTGACAATGACAAATGATTTGTTTATAAATCCCTTTTACCCTTTATGACATCACATACACATATAGATTCTTCTTTGGGAGTATGAAGTACAGAGATCTGTGCTGTGGTCGAGATGATCAGAGGTGGCTCACTCAAGCTGACATTTTGTCCCTGTCCTGTTCAAAATTGTTGCTCCAAGGATGATATCCTTTAGTCCTTAGACTTTGCTGATTATAGCCTTTAGTCCCTAATGTTTTTTATAAGCATTTGGCTGGTTGGGTGTCCTGAGCTATGCTGGGATGGGCTGTTCTAAACACATCTTCTTTATGTGAATATATTCTAGAACTTTTAATTCAGTTGTTTGGCCATTATTTTGTAGGCTAAAATTATCTGTTTAGTAATCTGATCATAGAGTTTTTTGTGGAGTTCCTCAGTCTGATAGTGTCCTTATCTATTTCCTTGGTTTAGATTGTTTTTCCTTCATGTTTTGAGCTAAATTAGTGTAAACACTAATTCATCTTGGGGGTGGAGAGTTGTAGGTACAGCTCTTGCATTACCAAGTGACTCAAAGCATAATTGTTGAAGTAAAGGAAACTTTCATGTCTTTTTCAATAGTTTAAATAGTTAAAATCCATTCTTTCTTGAAGATCTCAAAGCTGTTGGAATATAAGAGATGGGCATGCTTTTACTATTGGCAATTACTTCAGTAGTGAGATGGAAAAATTGGAAACGATGCTTGTTTGGTATAAAAGCATTAGAAAGAAACCTAAACAGCTGAACGGTTGAGAAGTCCTGGCTAAACACCTGGAAGTAAGATCTGCTGGGGTGTTGTTGAAGCTGCCTCTTAAGGAAGCAGCCTCTCACATAGATGGGATGAGATTTTCATTGTTGCATGAAGCAAGGGTTGGATTTGATGACCTGGAAGGTCTCTTCCAACCAGAACAATTGTATGATTTCCTGTATCTATTTCAGTGATACCCAGTAAGCAATGAAGAAATAGAATAGGCGGGTTGAGCTGTGGTTCTTTGCCTTGCTGTTAGTGATGACAGTGGCCTGAATATGTTAATGAAAGCCAACTGTAAAATGATGAGACCCAGTAACTGTAAAATCTTCCAATGTGATGGCCATAAGCTGTTAAACATTACACGTGGCTTCTGGATTCTTTGAACTCATCCGTTTCTGATTCCAGGCTTGATGGAATGTGTTTCTTTTCCTTCTGAATTCAGACTTGCAAGTGGTTTGTTTGAAGTCAGAACACTATTTAAAACCTTGACACTGTGCATTTTAACATAAATAACTTTCCACTAGATATAGGTGTTTTATAACCATTTACTGCTTTAACATAACCAGATGATAAGAATGAAGAATATAAATAACTGTTGAACTGTAGAACTACTTAAAAGTATGACTATATTTACATATATTTAGGGAATACCACGCCCAAATGCATACCAAAAGCAAGTAATTTCAATTTAGTTGTCCCTACTGAAGCTGGTGATTTCTTTTCCCCACTGTCCAATTTTAGATGATTCCCTCTTTTTCAACCATGGAGGCAATCAGTATTTGGGTTGTGTCTGACCCTAGGAGTCTTAACTTCTGGACCCAAGCCCCTTGTGCTTGTCTATATAGAACAGGATGATGGTTTGTTGTTTGGTTTTTTTCTGGTTCAAAATAGCTTGGACCAGAAAATAGTTTGGATTTGGATGCAAGCCCATGGAGGTTGATGAGGAGGTGATAAAGCAACGCTGCTCATGCAGAGAGCTCAACATAAACCAGAACAGTCTGCTTTTACTATTCCTATTTTTGTGTAACCTCATATGCACTTAACCAATTTGACTTTAAGACAGATCTCAATGTGTCCTTAGCTGTTTTGTCTAGTGCTGGTTACCAGGGCTGGCATCACTGCAAGCTGTACTGGCATTACTTTGGGAGAAATGCTTTCCAAAGGAGGTATTTCTGGCAGTGACATCAGATAATTTGGTATCTTCTAAACACCTGCCAATAACTGAGCTGCGTGTGAGTTTGACCACTGGTCATCTGAACAAGTTCTTTCACAGCTTGGGCTTCTTGAGTATCATGGCAGTTTGATTTGGCTCGTACTCTGGAGGTGAGGGGAATCAGAATGGCACCCTTCGCAAGCAAGAAGGCCGTGAACTGCTCCAGCACGGCCTCCTGAGCTCAGCATGGAAACCAGGTGGATTATAACAGGAATTCTTCCCCAACCTTCTACCTCCTGGGCTCAGTGAAGCTGTTCTGTAGTTAGCTGCCATGTGAAATAGAGCCACAATTGCTCCAGAGGAACCAGTGTCACACTGGCATTTGGTCAGTGTTTTTAATGGCACAGTTCAAGTCTTGAGCTTATGACGAGTTGTCACGAGTGTGTATGCAGAGCCATCCAGTGTGCTCACCCGTCCCATGCCCAGGGATGCTGATGGGGTCAGCAAGTGGGGAAAATGGCGTAGTAAGCTGATACGTTTTCAGGCTCTGACAGTGAGACGGTTTTAGTGGGAATGGTAGATTTGACCCTTTCCAGCAACGTCATTGAGATCTCTCAAGTGGGAAGTGACTCCTCACTGTAGATTTTTAAATATAAATTGCTGACTCTTCCTAGTCAGCCGAAAACCCCATTTTCTTTCAGAAGAGGTGTTCCTTGTTTTGTGTTTAGACCACGTTTCAAAGTAATCATGAATTTGGGCACTGTGTTTCCTTGTGAGGATTGAGGGGAAAAAAAAATATTGAGCTACTCTTTTCACAGCCAGCAAAGAGGAATTCTTTGTTCACCTTGGAAGAGCAGGGCTTTGGCTTGGTCTTGGCATAGGTGGGCTATCGATTGTACTTGTGGAGTCACTAAAGCTCATCATTAGATAGCTGTTTGTTTTTCTGAGATTTCCAAACTGAGGATTTGGCAGAAATGAATGCCTGTTGCATCTGGTATGGATAAGAGGCAAGAGAATTTGCTAATCAATGTTGACACCTATGAGACATTATCATCTGTTAGATTATTTTTATATATTTTTTTAAGCAGTTTAACTCTTGCTTTATATTTCAGTAAGCTTAAATATCTGTCAACAAGGTGGGGGAGAAACAGTACTGCTTTGTGTACCGTGTTGTCAAGACTGGACTAGTAATCCACAGCAAGTCAGTGTCTTGATCTGACTTCAGTGGATGGTGTCAAAGAGGTTTGATATGAATTCCTACTGAGAGTAACTGCAGCTTAATGTGTTACATTTTGTTAACCAATTATTATTTTTTTCCATTATATCCCTCCTGTGCATGCACAATACCTTCAGGCTGAAAAAAAATTCTGCTACTCTATTTTCTTCTTTGTTAGTATTATTCGTAAAGCTTTGAAAATGTCTGTTTTCTAGAAGCCAATAACTTTTAAAAATATTATTGCAGTACCCTCTCCGGTCATCACTGCCACAACGGCTAAAATGGAGGTGGTTTCAGCAGAAGTCAACAGCTTGCTCCCTGAGGAAATAATGGACACTGGTATAACTCTGGTGGAAGATGACAGCATCGAGGCGGTTATCGTGTCGTCACCGGTGGGAGATTCTATTCCCATGGAAACAGAACTGGAAGAAATAGTGAACATAAGCTCCACCTGTAACTCCTCAGCTACATCTACAGTCGCAGTCACCACACCCAGCGATTGCTCGGGCGACGCGATGGTGAACGCCACAACCCCAAAACCAGACGTGAATGCAGTAGTCAAGTCTACCTTTCCAAGTGGCCTCCATAAACTCAGTGCTCAGACTCCCGTCACTATCTCAGCCAATCAAATTATTCTGAACAAGACAGCCGATATTAAAATAGGCAATCAGAGTATTAAACCGGATGGGCAAAAGTTAATTGTAACAACTTTGGGCAAGTCTGGCCAACCTATTGTTTTAGCATTACCCCACAGCCAGCTCCCGCAGGCGCAGAAGGCCACCTCCCAAGCCCAAAGCGGAGACTCCAAGGTACAAGGCCAACAAATCAAAGTTGTTATTGGAGGTCGGTCAGAAGTGAAACCTGTTGGTGTCTCAGCTTTGACGCAAGGAAGTCAGCTGATAAATACAGCAGCTCAGCCTTCTGTTTTGCAGACCCAGCAATTAAAAACAGTCCAGGTAAAGTGGGTTATGCTGATGAAGCATCTTAAAAACAAATGACAGACAAGTTGCTTTCAGCTTTTGCATTTCTTCCTTCTCTTAAGAAGTACAATGCTGCTCTTAGCCCATGCTTTCTTCTCTGGATGCACTTACCATTTTATGCCCTTTACCTCTAGCTACTCTCTGAGGCAAATCCCAAGTTTCTAGAAAGTGGCCTATTAAAATTAAATAAATTAAAGAGAATTTTCCCATTATTTTTTATTTTAATTTAT
>JAAGNO010010386.1:16407-26922 GCA_033439905.1 Ceryle rudis
TACATGATTTCAGGAAGACCACATTGAACTCTATAACGAAAGAATTCTTGTTCGTTGTTCAAAGTGTACACTGCTTTACACCTTTCTGAAAGAGTAGCTTCTGCCTATTATCTTTAGTTTAATTAAGCTCTCTGGGAAAAAAAACCCCAACCTTCCAGCAATTGAAAAAGAACAGAAAGGTATATCCTGTCTGCCTCAAATCTAGTTAAGCTTGTTAATAGATACCTAATAGATACAAAACTAGATTCTGTCATAAGCTGGACACTTCAAGGTCTTGTTCCTGATCTCTGTGGATCTTGAGTTATTTGAATCATAGAATCATGAATCATAGACTGTTAGGTGTTGGAAGGGAGCTCTGGAGATCGTAAAGTCCAACCCCCCTGCCAGAGCAGGGTCAGCCAGGGCAGCCCACACAGCAACAGATCCAGGGAGGGTTGGAAAGTCTCTAGAGAAGGAGACTCCACAACCTCTCTGGGTGGCATGGGCCAGGCTCTGTCACCCTCCCAGTGACCCTCCCAAGTTTCTCCTCCTGTTGAGGCGGAACTTCCTGTGTTTCAGCTTGTGACCATTACCTCTGAAACCACAGGGAATCTGCTGGGATCTGAAAATGTGTTTGAAAACACTCACATTATGACCCAAAGGGTCTGATTTTCTTCCGGTATATGCAGAATGAAATGCGAGTGCCTAGTTGACAGTGAGGCAGAAATAAGACCTCAAGAAAGTGAACAGAAGGTTGAAATCAATTCAAGTTATGATGGAAAAATATTTCTCTTACTGTCTAAATGAAATGGGAAATTCAACTGTAAGTATGCTAATAAAAAATAATTTGCTGCACATGAAAAATGACAAACTTTTAAGTGTTATTAACCAAATTATAAGTTCCCTGGCTACTGTTTTCATGGCAAGCAAATGTGAACATCTCTCAAGATGTTTTTCTTCTGTTGTGTTGGTTTTTTTTAAAGCTGCAGGTGATCCCTGCACAGATTTCTGCTTTCTCTGGCTTGTTGTTGTTGTTGTTGTTGCTATATCATACCCATGGAAAAGGTGTTTAAAAAGGACCATTTAAAATGTACTGATTTTCTGAAGTGACTTTTGCACCTTGATCATTAGTGATGTGGTTGTGCTTATAGCTTTCAAAAAAGCCTCTGGTCTTGACTCAGCGTAGGAACATTTAAGGGTGGATTAGTTCCTGTTACTTGGCTTCAATTCCTACCAAGTGACAGAGAAATGAGGAGGATGACTCAGCCGTGATGATGTTCTGCTCACCTAAGATGACCTGTGCCATCAGTGCCTGCTGGTGCAGTTCTGCAGGTTCCTTAATAGAAGCTGTTACAAGGGGACTTCCCTCTGTTTGTCAATCTAGTTAATTGCAGTTTGAGTAAATTTGGTTTATTGTGGTGGCTTTGTTAAACCTTCCCTTTCATTTGCAACACAGGTTGAGTTGGTAACACCTGGCATTGTTGTAGAGTCGTATCACAGAATGGTTTGGGGTGGAAGGGACCTTTAAAGGTCATCCAGTTCCAGCCCCCCTGCCATGGGCAGGGACAGCTCCCTGTAGAGCAGGTTGCTCAGAGCCCCATCCAGCTTGGCCTTGAACACTTCCAGGGAGGGAGCATCCACAACTTCTCTAGGCATCCTCTAATGATGTCTCACCACCCTTCACAGTAAAGAATTTCTTCCTAATATCTAATCTAAACTGACCCTCTTTGAGTTTGAAACCATTACCCCTTGTTCTGTAACTACACTCCCTGATCAAGAGTCCCTCCTCACTTGACAGGTCCTTGTCTGTCATGCTGAGGGCCTGGAGCTCAGCACAGTATTCCAGGAAATGTCTCACGAGAGTGGAGTAGAGGGTCAGAATCACCTCCCTTGGATGTGCTGCCCATACTTCTTTTGATGCAGCCCAGGAAGCAGTTGGCTTTCTGGGTTGCAGGTGCACATTGTTGGCTCCTATTCAGTTTTTCATCCACCGGTATCCCTAAGTTCTTCTCCGTAGGGCTGCTTTCAATCCACTCATTCCCCAGCCTGTGTTTCTGCTTGGGGTTGCCCCAGCCCATGTGCAGGACTTTGCACTCAGCCTTGGTTAAACATGAGGTTTGCATGTGCCCACCTCTCAAGCCTGTGAAAGTCCCTCTGCATGGCATCCTTTCCCCTCAGTGTGTCCACCACACCTCACGGCTTGGTGTCACTGGCAAAGTTGCTGAGGGTGCTCTCATTTCCACTGTCCTTGTCACCAACAACGACCTTAAAGAGCACCGGTCCCAATACCAACCCTTGAGGTTGGTACTCATCACTCAACCACTCATCACTGACCTCCTCTTGGACATTGAGCCATTAACTGCAACTCTTTGAGTGTGACTATCCAGCCCATTCCTTCTCCACTGAGAGGTCTATCTGTTTGAATTCAGAGACAAGGATGTTGTGCAGGAACGTGTCAAATGCTTTGCAGAAATCTGGGTGGATGACGTCAGTTGCTCCTCCCTTATCCACCAATGCTGTAACCCTGTCATAGAAGGCCACCAAATTTGTCTGCCATGATTTGCCCTTCCCAAAGCCATGTTGACTTGGTCTACCTTATCATGAATGCCAGGGGAGGTAACCCACACTTGGAGTCTTTGGCTTGGAAAATGAAGTCATGCAGTTTACCCCATCAACCTGAACAAGCCTCTTAAGCTTTCACTGAGTGGAAAAGGAAGGTGTGGATGCCTCCCAGGGGTCTTGGGTAACATCTCCTGGGGCTTTGGGAATCAGGTATTTCAGGCAGCACAGCAGTTGACCTGGTGCTGAAAAGTGAATTGGTAAAACATTAGGTGACGGAGAGCTCTCTTTGGTTCTCCTTAGATCCTTGTTGTTGTAGGGGCTTTGCAGGTTATTAGAAAAACTCAATTAGCCTTGCTGTAATCTAATTGTGACATTCGAAATCTCCACATATGAGAAAAGGCTTAATTGATAGTTGACAGTTGGCAAAATGTTCTTTGGAATCTGGATCCCTCTCGCAATTTTGGACCTATGAGGCTTTGAGGTGTAAAAGGTGGCAGCAGCTTGGGCTTCATCTGTATCCAGAGGTTTACCACTGTCCCTTGGCAGTTTGTCCTGATTTAGTTGAAACCACTACACTGGTTGTGTGGACAAAACTCCTGGGCAAGTGCCGCTACTTCCAGCCTGTGGCTCCTGCCTATGCGCAGGCTTAAAAGCAGGGAAAACCTGCTGCTCTATTCCTTCAGTCCAAGTGCATTAAGCAGGAGTTTGGCCTTGCAGATGACTCTCAACCAAATGTCCAGACCCATCACTGTTGCTGTCCCTAACCTTGAACTTGTCTTGATGTGGTGACAGTCTCTGCATTTCAGCAGTTAAACCTGTGTGCCCATAGTGTCGTTGCTACCATGGCAAGACAACTGGTAAGCCAGCATTGTGGCTTCATCTCATGGTGAAAAAATGACCTTGTGCACTCCCTAACCTCACCCATTCCTAGCTCAGCTGCTTCACCTCATTCAAAGTACACTGTTCCCTTCTTCTATTTCTGGAGTCCCTGGTTTTTCATATCATGACAAATATAAATTGTGTAGGGTGTGGCTAAAATGGACAAGCTCCCATGAGGTCATCTAGGAAGTGGATTTAGTGTATGGTAGCTCCTTTGGGGTAGCTGGCTGTGTGGGTCTGCAATCCAGCAGCAAATGCAGGGTACATGTGAACCTTTTTCTGCATGAATAGAATGTGGTTTGATAGCTGAAAACAAAGTGCAGCAGTAGAAACTTGCTAGTTCATCTTGGAGAATGCTTAGGAAGATGCAACTTGACCCTTTATTTAAAGATGCTGGCAGGTAAATGTCTTTCCTTTTGTAGGGGGAAGAAGGTTGATGTTTGCTTCTAAATAATTTTCTTACAAAGATCTTGTTGCCCCAGGAAATATTTTTGCAGGCTGATTTAAACCAACTCGCAGGGAGCACACTCTGCTTCCATAAGCAGAGGAATAATCTTAAGCTTCTTGTGATTAGTCCAAGCAGTGGCAGAGAGCTCCAGAGAACTTGCCCTTTCTGAACTATCTGTCCTTATCTCCTCTGGCTTACTCCAGTCTCTGGACTGGAAATGGATTGTGAGTCTCCCAGTGATGCCTAGAAAGCTCTGGGGGGTGGTTTGGGTTATCGGCTCCAGTGGCAGAAACCTCAGAAAGGTTTGCTTGGCAGCAAGTAAGAGCAAGAGTGCATTTGAGGATCAAGGGCTGTTCTTCACCTATAACCAACCACGTTTGAGTTTTGCCTTGTTCCCTGAGCCCTAAGGGGACTCATTCATTTGTTAGACCTTCTTTGGAAGCAAACAGTTCACCCAAAAAGCAAGGGGGGATGTATCTGAGGAGGAGGAGATTGCAAGTTGAGTCTGAGGGACGCAGGACTAGTGTTGACCAGATATTCTCTGTGGATTTTTACATTTTTTTCTGAAATATTTCATTTTAACAGGTAGCCACTATTGATATAAGTTATTTAAGCCCATTTATTGACTGTTACTGGGACACAACTGCTGCTGGCCAGAGCTGGCCATTCCTACTGGATGTTGATCCTGTAGGATCCAGACTTTGCTCTTGCTTCAGAGAGTAGAAGCAATAACAGTTGAGTTGCAGTATTACCTTATGGCAGGGTAAGATGAATTTCAGCAGAAGGGAAATCACAAACCAAGCAGATGAAACGTGGGGAATTTATCAGAAATTAAATTGGCTGATTCACCTGAAGGCTGTGTGGCCATTCAGCAAGATTTGGACAGGCTGGAGAGATGGGCAAAGAGGAACCTCATGAGGTTCAACAAGAGCAAATGCAGAGTCCTGCACCTGGGAAGGAACAATAAAAGGCACCAGTACAGGTTGGGAGGTGATCTGCTGGAGGGTAGCTCTTTGGAGAAGGACCTTGGAGTCCTGACAGACAAGAAGTTCTCCATGGGACAGCAATGGGCCCTTGTGGCCAGGAAGGCCAATGGTCTCCTGGGGCGCATTAAGAAGAGTCTGGCCAGCAGATGAAGGGGTGTTCTCCTCCCCCTCTACTCTGCACTAGTGAGACCTCACCTGGAGTATTGCGTCTAGTTCTGGGCTCCCCAGTTCAAGAGGGACAGGGAAAGACTGGAGAGAGTCCAAGGGAGGCTATGAGGGTGATGAAGGGGCTGGAACAGCTGCCTGATGAGGAAAGGCTGAGGGATGTGGGGCTTTTTAGTCTGGAGAAAAGAAGCCTGAGAGAGGATCTAATTAATGTCTATAAATGCATGAGGGCTGGTCATCAAGAAGGAAGGGACAACCTCTTTTCACTCGTGCCCTGCGATAGGACGAGGGGCAATGAATTCAAGCTCGAGCACTGGAAGTTTCACCTCAACATGAGGAAGAACTTCTTGACTGTAAGGGTTGTAAAGCACTGGAATAGACTCCCCAGAGAGGTTGTGGAGTCTCCTTCTCTGGAGACTTTCCAACCCCCCTGGATCTGTTCTGTGTGTGCTGCCCTGGGTGACCCTGCTCTGGCAGGGGTGTTGGACTTGATGATCTTCGGAGGTCCCTTCCAACCCCTGCCATGCTGTGATTCTGAGGAAACATGCAAATTTACAGAAACCCCCATACTGCTGAAATACCTGCCTGTCTGTCAGCCAGGTATGTGCCAAGAACTGAATCCCTGAAAAGTTACAATTGCCCTGAGTTAAATTTGTCAGCTGGGCTGTGAATGAAGCATCCTTCTTCAAACAACTTCTGCTTCAAGGTTTTGGTTAATATATCTCCAAAAAGAGCAGGTTTTTGGTTTTGGGGTTTTTTTTTCTGTTTCATTTTCGGCCTTAATTATTGTATGCCACCTCTAAAGCTGCTCATGGGGCCTTGCTACAGTAGATTTGGGCAAATGACATTGACCTGCCAATGATCTGAGGTGGAGGTTCCCTCTGAAGAACGCTTACACTAACTATGGAGCAAAACGTGTCTTCAGTGAGGTGTGTTTTCTGGCACTGCCTGGTGTCAGAGCTGCTTATTGCTGGCTTCTTTTCACAGCTCTGGCACACTGAGGTGACATTTGCTTTCCACAGGAGGCTGGAGGGCTCCAGTATCATATCAGGGGCAGCTTTGGCGTCCCCAGCCATGCCATGAGCGTGCTGCTGGGATCTCCAACAGCCTCACACGTGCTCTTTGTGGGGCAGCTGGGGGGTTTCGTTTTGTGCTGCTGAATACTTGGAATGTTTTGGCATTGCTCTACTGTAAAGGAGATGTTTTCAGTCAACAAATTCTATAAATAGGGTTTTGTGTAGGAAAGCATAACATTCAGCCTACTCAGTTGCTTTGTTTATGCACTCACAACTTTCTCAGGCTGGTAAAAGTAGCTGTCATCTCTCTATCTTTTCATGACAGTGAGATTTCTCCAGTTAGCTACTTGAGTAATAAAGATGGGTCTGTGCTTTTTGAGAGGTGGCTTCCCCCAGGGATGCCAGTGTCGTGGAGGTCGTGGGATGCGGCTGGGGGTGTGTGGTGGAGGAGAGGCAGTATGGGTAGGTCGGAGGGCTTCAGTAAGACCTTTCAGTGTGCTCACTTGGACTTGGGGAATATCCTAGCAGCAGCAGGGATCTGCAGGCAGCCTCTGCACTCAGCAGGTTAAAATAGTCTTTGAAAGAAGTCAACCTCCTAATCAAACTATTCACCAGCAGTCTGCCAGAAAATGCAACTTCTGTCAGCGTGGAAAAGGGCAAAAAGTCTTGCTCAAGACTTTTAAGACTATAAACCCTTGCTTAGAAAGATTTCCAGTTGATTTGTCTCAGTGAATTTCTCTCTCTCCTGGTCCAGCTATGTTTCAGGAGACTGGATCACAGCTGCAAAAAAATACTCCTTTGTACGTGGATCTGGCCAATTCATTTATTCTTGCCTAGCAAGTATCCAAAACTTTCAGGGACTGATGATCCACATTCTTTCTGAGAGCTGTTGGAGAAGGCTGTGTCCCCATTTGCAGGTTAAAACTGTTCTACTTTGTCAGAATAGGTCAAGAGTGGTTTCAGAGCAGTAGCTGTCATATTTAAATCACTCCAGGAACAAGTTTTGTCCTGCTTGGCTGAAAAAGTAACTTTAAAAAGCTTCAAGTATTGAAGTTGGGAATTTATTTTTAACATTTTTCTATCTATACCAATGGCAGGTAAGAAATAGTTCCTGTATTTTGAAGATGAGGTGTGTTTGCATAGAGAGATACCTCAAAAAAAACAAAAGCTGTAAGAGATTCGTCTCCCTGCTTTGGTGGCTGGTTTCCAAAAGCAGCATGGATGGATCCTAGTCTGTACCACAATGAGTAACAGAGGTTAAAAGTGAGATGAACAATTATTCTTCCAATCACTTGTGCAAGCATTGCCCTCTTTATTTTCTCATGTACTTAACAATACAATAATTTAGATCCAGAATGCTCAACGTAGATCTTTTATTCTCCATCTTTCAGATTGCGAAGAAGACCCGAACTCCAACTTCTGGCCCAGTGATCACCAAGCTGATCTTTGCAAAACCAATCAATAGTAAAGCTGTTACAGGGCAGACCACTCAAGTGTCACCAGTCATTGCAGGTTGTACTACTTTGCTTCGCTTTACTGTTTTATAAAGGCTGCTCAAAGAGATGGTGATTGTATAGATTTGTCTGTCTTGATGGTTTGCCTGTAGTTTCTGTTGAAGTGCCTCGAGCAATTGAGAAGAAAAAGAAAAATCAGCAGAGAATTTTGTTGTTAGAAGCAGATAAATGCAGTTTAATGTCTTTACACTATGCTCATTTAGAATTATCTTTGTGATTATGGTGTTTGATCATTTTGCTTTTATTTTAAGATGACTCTACCTTCTGGATTTTGGGGAGGAGAAAAAAACACCTCGGAGAGAGAAAAGGCTACCTGATAAATAGAAAACATATGTAGGGGCATTATATAAATACATGGGGAAAAGGAGACACGTGCTATTGCTTTGCTTTAATCTGCTTATCGTTGGACTTTAATGGAATACAGGCAGGAAAAATGAGTGAAAAAAGTGAATGAAGCTGCATTGCTTCTGTTAAGTGACTCACCTACTTCAAAACTAAGCATCGCAGAGGAGTCTAAGGAAGAAATTAAGGCAGATAAATGGTTTGTCTCTTTGGAAAACAAACCTATGTTCATGTCCTTTAAAAAGAAAAAGAAAATTGAAGAAAACCCCCCAGCGTAATAATTTTTTTTCATTATGGCCTTGCTAAATGCACTGTTGCATGTCTGAAGGTAACATCTGACACTTGTAAATTATCTCAAAGGGACAAATATAGGAGACCAGAGTCTTCTGCAGAGCTTTGAAGGATGTCTTCAACTACTTCCAGATTGACCAACCCAAGTAGGCCTACAATCTTTTTCCACATACTTAAACGAATTTGTTAAGCCTTTACAGAACTGGGATTTGAGCTGAATTTAAAAAGAATGCAGCTGTTCCCTGTATTCCCCACGTGGAGAGATGTGAGGGAATGGCACGGAACTGAAATCTCCTCTCCTTGAGTTGGCAGGTTGGCTATTCCCTGCAGCCCAACTCGAGATTGATTCCCCATCCCACTCCCCAGTTTTTCCCCTTTCTCACCCAATTCCCTACCAACTGTACAGACCTGTAAATAAGAAGATTGCTTCACTATGGTTATAAATTTTAAAATTGCATCTGAAATGAAAAACTAAACAACAACCATCCAAAAAACCCAACCCCAAAACATGAAAACCCCCAGAAGGAACCACTTGGAGCCGCACTACCTTTTCATCTACCACTAGATGAAAATTGTAAGGAACCACAGCAAAACTAATACCAACAAGAGCATGTTTTTAAGTTTGCTGCCTCAGGAATGACTGGAAATGCCCAGATCAAAACATATCCAGGTGACATTGGGGAGCATGTTACAAAATAAACAGTCTTCCAGCTTTGCTGGGAGAGAAGCATCACCGGGAGGTGAAGATGCTTCTCTGATTGAGAGGGTAATCTTTTCAAACATCTGTCTTTCCTCTCCCCATCCTGACCAGCCAGGACAGCTTGCCAGCTCTGAGAGGTAGGCAGGATTCTGGGGAAGATGTAACGTTTGTGTGTTGCCTGTGAGTCTTTTTATGGATCTGATAAATATTTTTAATTGCCTGGGAATTTGCAACCTGCGGTGGAAGTTGTACATTTGAAGGACTTGTCAATATGAGCAGCCAGATTGCGTTCGGGAAGCAGATGCTGAGGGCTGCAGAGGGGCTATAATGAGAAGGGGGAAAGCTGCCAGCGGGAGAAAACAATCTCAAAGCATCGCATAATCTATATAATAAAATGCCCCCAAACTCTTGACATTTTCCGGGTTACACGTGGCTTTAGCAGCTGCTGGCAACTCTCTGCACTGTTACTTAGGCTGCACAAAAGGGGAAGTTGCATCAGAGCATGCAGACCTAAGAGGAAGGCAGCTTTCTACAAGGGTGACTTTTCTTCTTACTTCCTGGTGACTTAATTGTCACACCACTGGTTGGTTTGGGATGGAAAAGTTATGCTGGTCCCACTTTTCTCTCCCCCCCCTTTTCTACCCCCCCCCCCCTTCCTGATGTCCCCCCCCGTGTTTGGCCTCCCACCCCAGGTTTGGCTTCTACTCCCTTTCTGGCCCCCCCCCTCTGTTATGCTTCCAACCCCTTTTTCAGTGCTAAGCTCACAGGACGTTGAAACCCTGTTTGGCCTCTAAACCTTTTTTGGCATCAACACTCACAGGACACCCCCCCATCCCCCTCTCGGCCTCTCTACCCGTCCTGGCCCTCTACCCCCTCTCGGCCTCTCAACCCCTCTCTGCCACCCCATACCTTCTGGCCTCTAAACCCTTTCCGCCTCCCACTTCCTTCTGGCCTCTCTACCTCTCCCGGCCCTCAACCCCCTCTCGGCCTCCCAACACCACTCTGCCGCCAACCAACTTCTGGCCTCTATACCCTTCCAGCCTCCCACCCGCTCTCGGCCTCCCACCACCTTCTGGCCTCTCTACCCCTCTCGGCCCTCAACCCCCTCTAGACCTCCCAACCCCTCTAGGCCACCCACTACCTTCTGGCCTCTATACCCTTCTGGCCTCCCAACACTCTCAGCCTCACACACCCTGTCAGCTTCCCAACCCCTCTCGGACTCCAAGTGCCTTCTGCCCTCTGTACTACTCCCAAACTCCCACCCCCATTTCTCGGCCTCCACTTCCACTCAGCCTACCACTATCTTCTGCCTTCTATACCACTCTCGGCCTCCCACCCCCGCTCGGCCTTTCACTACCTTCTGTCCTCTTTACCCCTCTGGGCTGCCCATCCCCTCCCAGAATCCCACCTCGTTTGGCCTTCCACTACCTTCTGGCCTCTCTACCTCTCCTGGCCCTCAACCCCCTCTCGGCCTCGCAGCGCGTCGTGTACGGCAAGAGCCTTCCCGGGTGTGTAGCTCTCGGTGGCCACTGTATGAAACAAAAAACAAATATGGTCGATAATGAACAGTTTAGTATCTATGCCTCTGAAACAAAAGAAGTATTCATATTTTATGAATTGTTCTATCATAGTT
>JAAGNO010010389.1:11252-21611 GCA_033439905.1 Ceryle rudis
GCAGATGGCCCTGCTCCCTGCAGGGGGTTGCACCAGATGAGCTTGAAAGGTCCCTTCCCACCCAAACCAGTCTGTGACTCCATGGTGACTCCACCAGTCAACCCGAACGAGGTCAACACCCAACAACAGCAGATCCCACTCTCCTGGCTCAATGGATGGTGTGGAGCGGAGACGCCTGGTAACCCCAGGCACTGGTGAGACGATGCCCCACTATAAATCCTCACCCCACCCCTGGGGAAGAAAACAACTCAGCAACTCCAGCAAACCCACATCGAACCCCCGGGGAGGGGACTGTAAAAACGCTGCCGGCGAAAAGCTTCTGCGCTCCTACGGTTCACGCTCCAAGGAAAGTGGGCTTTGCCACGGCCCCGCAAAAAAAAGCTGCGCCTCTTCCATTAAGGGAAGCATAATTCAGAGCCGCCGAATCCCAGGCAACAAGCCCAAGCAATTGTGTTTGTGTCTTTACTCGGGGTAAGAAATTAGTTATCTGCCTAAAACAAGCCGGCAGTTTCAAATGCCGGAGTTGTGTAATTTGCATGCCTCAATAATGTTTTATGTATTACGCTGCTTATAAGCTAAAATGTACATGCACGCTCCTGCAAATTTAGGTAAATTATGAATAAATTAAATCTTATCTAAATAAACAAGTGTCTTTTTGAAGAGAAATGCAAGCCGTCATGAATATTTAAGTGGACAAGGATAAATCCTCTTCATACAGTGTTACTTCAAAGAGGATTTTAGAGCTTCCTGATTTTTAGTTAGGGGAAAGTAAAGAAAAGGGAAGAGGAGGGGAAGGAAACCTCAGGCCCAGCTATTCTCGGGGGAAATCACTATTGAGAAGTCTGCCCTTGTAGGGGGAGGCAGCAAAAGCTCTCTTTCTGGTGGCCTGCGAGGGGGTTTTTGGTTGTTATTTCCTACCCAAGACTTTGAGAGAGGTTTTGCAGGAAGGAAACTCGAGCAGAGCCAAGGTGTGGACCCCAGTTTGCTTTTCTCAACTGCACTGGGGAGATAAACATGCAAATAAGAGAGGGAAGAAGAGCTAGGAGATGATCTATCTTATCTCCCTGCCAGAGCTGGATCCCTCCTAATTGCTCCTCAGCCTCCGCTTAGCCCTGCTCTGCCCCACGACACCAGGGGGCAATGTGAGGCTTAATTAACTAGAGTCCATAAAGAGCTCCGAGATCCTCAGATAAAAGGTGTTATGGAAGGGCAGAGTGTTATCAGCTGGAAATAAACCCTGGATAATCTTCTCTCATCCAGAACTAGATGTCTCTTAATAATATCCCTTCGGCACTGCGGCCATTCTGATTAAACCCCATCTGGTGCTCCAGCGGGAGCTGTGCAGGAAGCGAGAGGGTTGGGGGGGGCCAGACGGCAGCTTTCCTTCACTAATATTGGCCAGTACCTGCCTCTATTCCCTCACTGTCCTTAACCTGGAAGTCTTAACCCCTCCCGATGGCCCATGAATTCCCCACGGGGCTCAGAGGGTGGAGATGGGCGTGCAGGGGACAAAAAAACCAACATGTAGTATTCAGTTGGTGCCATTCAGAGCCACCGCTGAGCCATCAACCTGCCGCTGCTACAGGAAAACAGAAGAATATTAATTGATGCGTTCGTGCGAAAGGACAATGGGAGAAAAGCTCCAAGTTTTCACCTGGTGCCTTGGAGAAAGCGCAGCCAATTGTATTTGGGGAATAAAGGACCTGGGAAGGTGGATTCTGCTGTAGGACGTGGAGGTTACCTGCAGTCATGTTGGGTCTAAAGCAATTGCAGGCTGAAGCTTTTGGTCCCCAGGCATGTGGGAAATAGCTCTGGGTGACTTCAGCTCCCAACCAATCATAGGATGGTTTGGGTGGGAAGGGCCCTTTCAAGGTCGTCTGGTTCAACCTCTCTGAAGTGAGCAGGGACATCTGCAACCAGAGCAGGTTTCTTAGAGCCTCATCAAGCCTGACCTTAAATGTTTCCAGGGATGGGGCCTCCACCACCTCCCTGGGCAACCTGTTCCAGTGTTCCATCCTCCTCATAGTAAAGAACTTCTTTCTAACGCGTGTCTCCATCTCTCCATAGCAAGCACCATGGCTGATGCTCCTGACTGAAGGATCTCCTCCTCGAGCCAAAGGCGGGCATAAAGAAAGGAGCTAGAAACGGAGCTTCTTCCACCAGTGCCAAGGTTGGGGCGTGCCAATGGGGCTTAGTGGGTGCTCCCCACAAGCTCCACAGACATCGGGGCAGTTTGAATGGCCCCAACCTGCCATCTCATCTCAGTGGAGACCTCTGGAGGGTCTGGTAGCCCTGATGGCAAAGCCACCTTCCCCGGCAGGCAGCACCCCACTAGCACATAACCCTCCAGCTTCGATTTGCCCATAATATTCCTGCCTGCATGTCACAGTGGCAGCTTAATAAACAACAGTCAGTAGGGCCAAGGTAAAAACACCCCTAATGAGCCATTTCAAAACATGCTGGGGTTGCATACATTAAGCGAGCACGTACAGCAGGGTTATCATCTAAAGGTGTGGAGTAAGCCAGCCAGCTTCATAATTAGTGCATGTGTTATTAGGAGATAATGGCAGCAGCACTGGAAGGTGCAGAGCAGCTAATGCCATTTCAGGCTGAGAAACAGCAACACAGAGACACTTAATGAACTGCAGAAGACGTTGCTACAAGCACAGCCCAGCTCCAGAGAGGGGACCAGCCCCGTGGAGTTAAACCACCACATCGAGTAACTGCAGACACGTCGCTCACCCTTCCAAAACCAACACTTCAAAGCCTGCGCTGACCTTTCTTCGCACTCCTCTTCCTCATTGACCCTTCACCCGCGGGGCCACTCACCCCCTCGGCAATGGGCAGGGAGAGAGCAGAGGCTGCTACAGATGGAGGAAACCAAGTCACAGAATCACAGAAGGTTAAGGGTCGGAAGGGACCTCAAAAGATCATCGAGTCCAACCCCTCTGCCAGAGCAGGATCACCTAGAGCAGGTCACAGAGGAACGTGTCCAGGCAGGTTTTAAATGTCTCCAGAGAAGGAGACTCCACAACTCCTCTGGGCAGCCCGTTCCAGTGAAAACATTTTTCCTTAAATTTCTGTGGAATCTCCTATGCACCGGTTCACACCCATTGCCCTGTGTCCTGTCACTGGACATGGCTGAGCAGAGCCCGGCTCCATCCTCCTGACACTCGCCCCTTACATATTTACAGACATTAATGAGGTCACCCCTCAGTCTCCTCTTCTCCAAGCTAAAAAGCCAAGTCCTTGTGTAGCCACCACGTCCTGAAAGCACTTCCCAAAGGAATCGCTTCTCACCTTCCTCGTACCGGTGTTTCCATGCAGATCGTTCAGGTTTTGGATGAAACAAGGAGGAAAGGAGGAGGAGGAGGAGGAAGAAAAGATGTTTCTTTAAGGTCTGTTGGCTTGTCAGATCTTAACCTTTAAATCAAAATCAATTTTCAGAGTCATGCGAGAGCAAAAAGGCTTATGAAATTGGTGCAATTGGATAGATTTTTTTTTTTCTTTGCAGTGTGTTTTCACAAGTTATGTGGATCAGTTTTGGTCTGAGACCAAGGCGCTGAATAACAAAACCAGAGGCCTCTGTCCTGGGGAACTCAACAGGTTCTGATGTCCCTGAAGGATCTGCAAGACTCACTTACCAAAGGTACTCGGTGACCTCCCACCTGCTCTACTTCAATTCCACACTAATGAATTAATCCCAGGGCTCCTTCAGCCCCTGGGGAAACAATCTCATCCTCATTCCAGCTCAGTTCTTCACGAAAGCGTAATTAAAGTTCTAGCCAGGGATTTTAGCCCAGGATGCTCCTCCTTCTGTACCCATTTGCTGCCATCCCTCCGAGAAGATCCCAGCATGTGCCTGGTAACAGCAGCTCAGAGCACGGCTGCAAATCCCCTGCCCTCTGCGACCCAGCGGCTGCTGAGACGCGCAGGGAGAGGTTCCTGGATTTGAGCTCGGTCCAGCAGAGCAGGTCCATCCTCCAAAGGGAAAACCAGTTGTTGTGGTTCGCAGAGATACAAACCGTGCCTCTGAACTTCCCCACGTGTCGCCCCCTCCTCAGGCTTCCTACTCCCTATTAACTCTCAGCAACCTTACAACAGAGGGACCGGGGCTGATAGCGGTGGGTTTGCTCAGCTCCCGGTCTCTCTGGAGAGGTCGCGGGCTCCGTCAGCCACCTCTCCATGCAGCTCAGGTAATTTCCATCCCTAAGCCCCAAGGAAAAGCAGTGTGATAGTAAAAATGCTGATGTGGTGGTAGGAACTGAGCGGCGTGAGGCGGAGCGGCGCGTGCCACGGGTCTCTCCGGAAAGCTGTTCAGATAGCTTCTGCTTCTCCACTTTTGTCCCCCTCATGACATTTAATCAATCAAGCTGAGCTGGAAGTGAGCTCAGGAGGGGGGAAAACAACAAAAAAAACCCCCACCCTTTAAAGATACGTCTCATTTACCTTCCTTGTAACGTCCAACAAAAACAAATTTACAGCAGAGGGAGGGAGGGCGGGTGAGGGAAGATGAATGAAATTGCCTAACAGAGGGAAATGAGCAAACCCCAAAAAGCAATGCCTTTATTTAAAAATATATAGTTGAAAAGTCTAATCACAGAGCACTCAGCTGTGAGGTCTATCCATTATCAAGAGACTGACAACACATACTAGTAGCCAGTCTGGGAACTTTACTTAATAAATCAAAGCTGACAAGCGCTCCCAAACTGATAAAAATGCTCTTTAATGTCTGTGACCTGCATAAGTTTTACTCATTTTACTTTCTAAAATAACAGATGAATAGCAATCGAAAACAATCTCTGCTCCTCAAGCGGGAGCCATACGTCTTTATTTTTCAAGTGGGTAGGGAGGGTGGGTATGAAAAATAAGGGGGGGTTGAAAAATAAGGGGGGAGTATGGAAAATAAAGACAAGTCCCCATATGGGGAGGCATGGAGGGGTGCGTGCCATGGGTATCAATGGGGAGGGAGCAGGGAAACTTATCTGCCAGATAAATAATTTACCTACCAGGTAAATTATCCTGCAGCTGAAAAAAGGAAGGGACATTCCGAGCAGGTCTTAATGATCCCGTGTGGCAGTGCTCCCGTCAGCCCGCATCCCTGCTGCACACCAACCAGAGAGGCTTTTAGATCCTCCCTTTCCACTCTCAACAAAGTTTCTAGGGAAGGGCGAAGCACTTCAGACAGAAGGAATGAGCATCTCCAAGAGAATAAGTGACCATCACGCCTCCAACAGACAGATGCTGCCAACGAAGACACCCTACCCAGCTAGAAATGCTTCAGAAAAAGTTACCTACGGCTGCTTCAGATTTAGTAAGAACTCCCTGATAACCGAGGCCATCAGCTTCCCTGTGTTGTTGTTTTAATAAAAGAAAACTAAAAAGAGAGACAACAGTTTCGCGACTGCTATCAGTTTGGATCGAATTATGTATCTTGCAGGGTAGCAAAAAAGGAGATTTAAATTGCTGTGTGCCCGTCGCTTCCCCCACCCCATCCCTCAGCTTTTGGGAGAAATAAGGTTTGATCTTTTCAGATGTAAATGAAGCAATTTGCAAACTATGTATTTTGGCATATCGGCACCTTGGCTCCCAACGCAAACTGGGGGGTTTATTGATTCCGGGAACTGCCATCAGAGTTATCTGTGGCCAGTAATTTCCAGCTGTAATGAGGAGAGGTGCTTTTCATTTCGAACAATAACCGCCGTGCTCCTGCGTTTTGGCGCCTGCCCTCCTCTGCCATCAGTGCCTGGCAGCCAGGGACCCGCTGGAGCGAAGAGCGATGCTCCCCACAGCCCGATCCAGACCTACACGAGGGAGCCTTCCCTTGACTGTCACCTCACCGTGCTGGGAGGACTGGTTTGGCGTAAATCGCCGTTGGTCCCTGCAAGTTTAATCAACTCCCCACTGAACCAACTTTCCAGTGATGAAAAGGACCATCAAACAACAGGGAGCGATCTCCTCCGTGTCAGTGCTTCCGTGGCTCTGAGCTCAGCTTAGGTCTCAGAGCAGCGGTGGTGTAATGCTGACTAGAGCGGTTTCCCTCGTGTCAGCACCTGGAAACCTGGTTTTTCCAGGTATCCCCACCAGGTACCTCACAAAAAAGGACAGCAGCCAGCCCTTTACCAGCAACCGCTCCGGGAAACCTTAGGAAAGGAGACTGTCAGGAGATGGCACCAGGGAAAATCTTCTCTACCTATAAAGTGAGAAGAGTGATTCTGCTTTTATACACCAGGAACAACGAGAAGCTTCTTATCAACTGTGGGATGCCCAATGTTGCATTAAGACCAAAGTCCCGGCAGACAGAAGGATCAGACTTAACGCAGGACAGCAGGGAACATATTGAGCTTAAAATAACCTATTGAGCTCAAAATGACCTCCAAAAGGAGTGATTCATCGTTCAGCACGGAGTCCTGGGTCAAGCTTGGCCTTCGGGATGTTATCTCCTGCCCTTCCACAAATCCTACCTTGATCAAGCACTCATTGTGCATGGGGACAACACCAACAAAGCCAGTCCTCCAAAAAACAGGAGAATTTTCATCGATCTTCATCAATCGGCTGCCTCCCTGCTGATGCACAGCCCCAGGACCTTGGGCTTCTCGATGCCAGATGAGAAGTGGAGCTTTATTAAAGCCAATACCAGGTGGTGTTTTACCTTCTCAACCCCCTAAGCTGTTGAGTTAGGGCAGGTTCAGTGCAGACAAGGAGCGCTGCTGGCTTTCCAGCACCAGCTCCCGGCTCCAGCGAGGCCCAAGGCTTTCTGCAAAGCCAAACTGGGAAGCAGCAAATCCCATTTCCAGCCAGCCCTGGGAGCTGCGACTGTGCTGGGAATTGCTTAGTTTGGGGTTTGTTTTCCCCATGGAGCTGCAGTGCTCAGCCCAGTTCCTGGCTATAAAACTGGGCAGGATCTAAAAAATACACAGGAGAAGGAGTTTTCATAGACTCAAAAAAGGTTTGGGGATGTCAACAAAGCCAAACGACTAACGGAGTTTGCTTTGGTTTCTGTTTTTTGGGGTTTTTTTTTTTGAAAAATCCAAACATTTTAGCGTCAGCACTTCTGAAATAAAGTAATTTGACATTTTAGAAATAAAACTCCTTTTGATAGAGCATTTTAAATTCAAATGACTCTAAAAACAGAACGCTAAAGCAAACATGAGGGTGAAATAGTCCCAAAACCCACAGCTGAACGTTTTGCATACTTTTACGACAATCTGCTTTAAATTTCGCTTTACAAA
Organism: Ceryle rudis; assembly: GCA_033439905.1. Classification (NCBI taxonomy): domain Eukaryota; kingdom Metazoa; phylum Chordata; class Aves; order Coraciiformes; family Cerylidae; genus Ceryle; species Ceryle rudis. The sequence goes on from JAAGNO010010389.1 coordinate 18,485, forward strand.
AGAAAAAAAAATAAAAATAAAAAAAAAAAAAGGAAGAGTATTCCAACGCTCCTGGCACAGTTTGACCTGCGTTATTAGTTTTTCCCCTCCAAAGCTTTTGGCTCAGCCACAAAACGGATCTATTCTCTCTACAGAGACACTGACACCGGCAAAGCTCCCGTGGTCAGCGCGTTACCCTTTGCCCGGGCATAAAAGAACCTATTTTCAGCCTGGCCCCATTAACATGGGGAAGGACCACCCCTCCTCCTTCCACCTCCCACCCCAGACTTTTTTAACAGTAACATGAATATCAATAAAGCATTAATGAGCAATTTTCCCAGCTTCACCGGCTCTTACTGGAAATAAAACCTGACATCTCTTATGTCATTGACTACCTCTCATTTACCGGCTCGCCCGCGCTGACAGATAACCAATAGCCCCTCGCATTCATTCGGCTCCCAAAATAGCAGCTTTGCATCGCAGGCCCGAAGCTGCGTCTGGGCCTCAGCTCCCACTTTGGCCAATCTCAGATGATCTGAATCCCAGCCAAGGAATACTCAAAGCCCACTCCCTTCTGGTTTTTTTTTTTTTTTTTTGGTCTTTTTTTTTCTGAAGCAACTAAAGGGTGGCCGACTGCTGCCCTGAAACATGGCACGGTCACCGTGGGAAGGAGGATGCAGACGAAGGAGAGCAGGAGATAAAAGCCAGATGCAGGAACCAGCTGTATATTTCTAAATCGAGGATGTCAGCACCCCAAGTTAGCAGACTGCAACACCACCCTCCTGGATTTTGGCCTGGGATTCGCTACACAGTCTGTATCTTCCTCAAGAGCAGCCCAGAGGATGACTTTTTGCATAATAGGCTTACAAGAAGGAGGACAACCCCCAGTGCTGACACGTGTGGCAGGTACAGAATGCACGGGAAAAATATTTTGTCAGCTGCTGGGCAGGAGTCAGTCCAAGGCAGGAACAGCCAAGACTGGAGAGACCCCCCTGCAGTGCTGGGGCCAGCTCTGGAGTCCTCAGTCCAGCAGAGCCAGGGACCTGCTGGAGCGGGGCCAGAGGAGCCCCAGCAATGCTGGGAGGGCTGGAACCCCTCTGCTGGGAGGCCAGGCTGGGAGAGCTGGGGGGGTTCAGCCTGCAGAGGAGAAGGCTCCAGCTGGGGAGACCTTCTGGGGGCCTTTCAGGACTGGAAGGGACCTGTCAGAAAGCTGGGGACAGAGTTTTGATCAGGGCCTGTTGGGACTGGACAAGGGGGGATGATTTGAACTCCAAGAGGGAGATTCAGACTGGAGAGGAGGAGAAATTGTTGGTGCTGAGGGTGGCGAGAGCCTGGCCCAGGCTGCCCCGAGAGGTAACCTTGAAAAGTCCCTCCCCACCCAAACCAGTCTGGAATTCCCCGATTCTACGATCCCAATCCTCCTGTCCTCGCCATCCAGGGGCAGCCCTGGGCTGGGGGCTGCAGACCCGCACCCCGACCGCCCGCACCCCGGTTTTCTTCGTGGCCGCAGCGCTGGCCCTGCTGCTCAGCTCCCTGGCCCTGCACAGCCTGCTGCTGGCCGCCGGCATCGACATCGACTGGTGAGTGCTCACCGAGGGGGGGTCCAGCCCCTCAAATCCACCCCCCAGGCCGGTGTGGGGCCAGTCCCAGCCTCTGTCCCCCCCACCTCACTTCAGGTCCATCCACTTGGCCACCACGTGGTGCTCGGACCCCGCCTGGCTCCGCCTTGACACCCGGCCCTTCGCCTCCGTCTGTCGCAACAGCGGCAGCGCCGTGGGGCTGGCCCTGGCCGCCGCCCGTCCCCTGCCCCGTGGGGAGCGGCTGGACCCTCGGCAGCGCGTGGCCGGTGCCGTGCTGGCCTTGGTGGCCGTGCAGGGCCTGCAGCGGCTTCTTCCCCAGCCGGCCGCCGCCGCCCCGTGGTACGGCACCAGGTTCCTCACCTACGCCGCGGGGCCCTGGCTGGTGGCATCTCTCCTGCCCCGGCTCCTCCTCGCCCTCAACCGCCCGCGGGGAGCCCCCCACAGCGAGTAGGGAGCCTCACCACAAGGGTCCCCACCACAGGGTCCCCCACCGTGTCCTGCGTCCCCCTCCTGGCTTTGCTCTTGGCCGTGCCCATCACCAGTAGCCCTTGGCCTGGGCACAGCCACTGGTTCCACACCAGGAAGGCACCCGCAGCCCCATTCCCCCCAACATGAGACCACAGGCCAGTAGTTCAACCCCCCCCCCCGAGGCAGTGGGACCCCCACAGGTGTGGGGCACAGAGCTGGGGGTGCCCCGTGCCCAGCAGGTCTGGGGACACAATGTGGGGACAGCCCCAGCCATGGGATCGCTGGCAAATGGCATCACCTCCCACTCCCACAGCCCTCCCCCCGACCCTCTTCCAGCTGCCCCAGTCCTCCCAGTTCAGTTTTGCCCCTTGGGGAAGGGGCCAGGGCCCCCACGCCATGATCCCCACGGCACAGCAGTGACTGGAGGGGCCATTTCTAACCAAATAAAACGACTGTCACCAACCTGCTGCCACTGAGTCCTTCAAGGGGGGGACACGTGGAGGGCTGGGGACCCTCAGGGCAGCACAGAGCCCGGGCTGGGGGGGGCAATGGGGTGGACGGAGCCCCCCCAGCCTGGCTGGTCCAGCTCCACACCTCATACTGGAGGGACAGCAAAGGGGCAGCCCTGGTGCTGTAGATGGGGGAAACGGAGGCACATGGGGTGGAACTGAGACACAAAGGGGGGAAACTGAGACACAAAGGGGGAAATTGAGGTGTAAAGTGGGAAAGCCAGCAAAAGAAGGGGCAACTGGGGCACGCAGAGGTGGAAATGAGGCACAGTGGGGAAACTGAGGCAAAAAAAGGGGGAAAGTGAGGCCCTCCAGGACACCCAGGAGGACCCGGGGACATCTGTCCTGCTCCGATGGGGAGGGGACAAAGGGACATAAAAGGTCCTGGGGCTCCTGGCACCTCACCCCCTGGTTTGTCTGTCCCGTCCCCCCTCCCCAGAAGGCAGTGGGGGGGTCGCCGGGTTATTGCCAGAAACAGTTTTATTTATACAAGGACGAACATCGGTAACATCTTACAAAAGACTCAACTGAAACCCATCGAGCGCGAGCTGGGGGGGGGCAACGGACAGAAAAAAAAACCCGAGGCAGGGC
>JAAGNO010010390.1:0-28035 GCA_033439905.1 Ceryle rudis
ACGACGGGAAGGCGGCATCGGCCGCCGGGCAACAGGCCGGGCCCCGGCTCCTTAGGCGGCCGGCGGGGAGGCGGGGCCGGGGCAGAGCCCGCCCCGTAGAGGCTCTGGGGGTGTGGCGAGCGGAGGCCGGAACCGGCGCCCTGCGCTTCAGCGCGGCCGGAGATCTCTTGGAGCGGGCTCCGGAGCCACGTAGTGTGTCAGCAGAGAGCGAGGAGAGCAAGAACGAGTAACTCCGTGCTGCCTCCTCATGCACGGCGGTTTTCTCAGGGTAACGAGAGCTCCTCGTGAACAGTTTCATTCATCGTTCTCAACCATACGATGACAGGATTCCTTATTCTTCATTTGGGTTTAGATACCGACTTTGTCCCTTGCAAAATACTGATTATTTTAAATTTTTAGTTTCCTGAAAACTTAGTCCCATCAGTTTCATGAGGGAAATATGCACTCCTCGGAGTATTTTCCCTATAACAATACTGCACAGAAACACGTAGGTAAGATACCCAGGAATGCAGATTTTGCGCGTAACAGGAGTAATTTTCTACGGTAAGCTAAGAGAACACCTCCTGTTGGTTTTAAAGTGTCAGGGTATATACCGTCTGCAGTAGGAATGAATACTCAGAGATGTCCATATCCAAATAGAAACCCAGACTGAGCATAATAATGGCAAAATGCCTCCCTTTTCAAGTTGCTCTGCTGTCCTGTGGTCTGCTGCAGCTCACTTCAAACTTTAAAGTGGCAGAAGTGGAAGTTCTCAGAAACCAAAGTACAAACTCCAGTGTATTTTTAAATGACCAAAGTTTAGTTTTACATCAATCACTTCACTCTGAAAACTTTGCAGGCAAAACAAATGAGCCTTGGAAAGCTTTGCTTACCACCTCTATGTAGCGGTCTCCAAAAATCTGCAAGTTCTCACCATCTGGAGGGGAAAAAAAAAAAAAGAAAAAAAAAAAAAAAGAGTCACATTTGCAATTGTAGTTCCAATGGGACCCATAAAGACAACGTCCTTACAACTACATTCTATAGGCTTGATTCCTAATTTAGAAAAAAAATGTTCCTTCTAGCATTAATACTGCTAAAAAGGTTAGCATTTTGTCAATGTTATCTAGATATAAACCAGCCATGTGACCTATCCTCTGGTAGATGAGTAAGGAGGACATTAAGAATGTATTTCTCAGCACTCTGTACTGCCCAAAAGCAATACCAACAGAATTTCTGGAGGAGAATAGTGGATTAAACATAACATCTTCCAGAAATGGGTGCAGAAGTCTTTTCTAAGTGTGGAATCAGTCTGGACCAATACATTACAAAGCTGGTTGGAGGAAAAGACTTAAGAACTACTCATTTCAGTAAGCAGTTCAGTGCTTAGGCTATAAAACGTGCTCAGTACCTAAAAATCAAGCAGAAATTATTATTCATAATTTTAATCTCTTTATGATCTATATTAAGAGGTTACTGCTTTTCTAACTATACAAAATATCTTAAATTAATTCTTAATTAATTCTAATTCTTAAATTAGAATTCAGTAGGTGACCTTAAAATCACTTTATTAGAGCTACGATGTGCCAACAGAAATGAAAATAAAACAAGTAAACTCATGAGCAGCAGAACTTACAAAAATCTATTTTCTTGGTGGCTTCTTTCTGTGGAGGTTTTATAATGTTAAAGCTGTGATGGAGCTCATGTTAGAGCCCCTTCTCAGTGGAATTGTATGAGGGTTTGTCTCTAGGCAGTCTTAACCTGCAGAGCAGTCTGCCTTAAACCCACAATGAACATCTTAAGGCTGGAATTTTAAATTCTACTTACCTGGCACTGGTGTTGCTCTTCTGGGAGGCAGTGACATGGTTTGAAATGCTCATTTTTTGCCATGGATCTTTGTGTCTGTGTTTTTGTCATGCTGCCATTAGTGGGCCATAAATCCTCCAGGTTTCTCAGGAAGCCCTGGTGTTCTAGATTTGAGATGTTCATGCTCTAACATCACAAATTTGGTGATGCACAGTGTGAGTAAAGAACATTTTAAAGAAAGTTAATGTTGGAGTAATGATTTGTTTCATCATGTAAGGGAACTTTTACCATATAGGGAATTCAGTTCCAATTCCATTAGAAGATAGGTTTGGTGACAATGTTCTAGTCATGGTTTTGGTTTGTTTTTTTTTTCCCTAGACAGATAAATGGTGAGCTGGAAAGGATAAAAGTAGGATAATCTTGTGTTTGTATTTGCAGAACATTAATTTTAACTTTGTACTAGACAAGCTATCTCTTCCAAGGCAGAAGGAAATGGAAACGAGAGACTTGACCCAAAATTACTAAACTATGTTTTGAAATTTTTTATTTTTTTTTTTTTCTGCATGTTGGACAGGGATTTGAGCTCGGACTTGTTTTGTTTTTCATAGCAACTTGACAATAAACCAAGTACATTTCAGCCAACTTCAGCACTTAATTCTTCATTCATAAAAAAAAAAAAGTTTTATCAGAGTGCAACCAGTTAATAAACAAATGCTCCAAGAGTGCAGAGCAGAACTGCAGTCTTGCATCAGCACCCTGGAGAGGAGCCCAGCTTTTAAGGTTGTAAATTTATTCCAGAAGCAGCAGCTCTGCCTGGTGTTAAATACTAAATTTTCAGAACTTGGTTGAAACAAAAGCCCAAGTGGTTTAGCACTGTCAAGTTAGCTTAGGTTCACTGCTACGACAGTTGTATTATCAGGCACTTGTGTGTGCAACAGTACACTGTATACTGACTTAACTGAAACCTGATTGATTTTTTCCTTAAGTGATTTACTATTTTCATTTGTTAAACTACTTTCAGCAACTGAGTTAGGAATTTTCTATAATACTATCTTTTTTAAGCAGTATGAATTTCTGCCTGCCCCCCCCCCCCGGGAATTGGGTTACCAAAAAAACCTAAAAAGGATTTATGCAGAGGTTTTCTTAATAAAATAGGGTTGCCTTTTTTAGTCAAGGTTTTAGTGGTTGTGGAATACTACCATTACTATATCAAAACATAACAAGTCACTCCCCAGTAAACACAGACTTTGGGCTAAAAGCAGAGATCAAACAGATCCCACGTGTCTGCATTGCTATTCTGGAATGTGATTTCTCTCCCAAGACTTGACTTCAGAGGAGAGAATCCTAAAAAAGGATTGGTCACGGGAATAAATTATTATGTAGGTTTGCCAGAGTTAAGTCAAACATCTCAATTCTTGGCCATCAAAACTAAGAATAAAATTTAAAGTCAGGATCATAATATAATAACTAAGAACATTCTCTAGGAAAAGTTGGATTTTTTTTCTGCTTTTAAATATCAGTAGAGTCAAACTTTTAGGGTACAAGTGTTAACATCTATGACTCTGAGCCAGGAATTTTCCTCACTGTTGTGAAACCAGGACAAAATTGTTGCCTCAGATTCTCCTCTTGTAGGGACTGGACTACCATTGCTGCTGTTGTCTTTCTAAAAACTGTTTCTGGAACCTTTTTTTTGTTGTTTGGAAAAGGTTTAACAGTACAATGTATCAAAAGGTTTAATAGTACATTCACATCAGAAAGTAAAGAAGATCCAACAAGGCTTCACAGTTGGAAACTGATCAAGTGGAACAGTAAATATTTTATACCCGATGCTTGGAACCCAAGACATCCCATTTTGTTGATACATTTACCCATCTGCTTTGGAATAGAGTGCAAACTTGCAGTGACATGGATAATGACGTCTTAAAGGATTTTACCGATAGGATGTAAGATATAATTCTGCAGATGGGAGAGTATTCTGCTTCAAATACAGTTAAATAACAGAGAACAGAGTATGCATTATGTTATATTTATAACAAGCCAGTACAAAGTCTGCAATTTTTTTACTCCAATGTTATAATTGTAATTAAATAGAAACAAGAACATAGTTATCAGTGACTGAAACAATTGTCAGAACATATTTAATTAAAGGCTTAGCTGTTTACTGGGTTCTATTTTTTGAGGTCAAGAAACAGGCAGGTAATGTGCATTTCAACTGCCAGTTTATGTCAGTCACGGTAGAACAATCTTCAGATGAAGACTATTAAACACCATTAAATGGAGCTGTAAATTTGGTGAAGTGGTGTAAAAAGACTGTGCCTTATTGCACAGTCTGGAAATGTGTACTTATGTAACTATGGTACCCTTCTAGCTTCAGACAATCATTAGAAAGCAAACAAATTCAAGATTAAATGACAAGTGTCAGAAAACATTTTATGTTTTTCTTTAATAATTTGGTTAAAAACATGTCAGGCTTCTATTCTTAGGACATTTGGAAGGTGGATCAATTTGAGTTCGGCCATTTGCCAGGAGCGATATGCACTGAACACAAGAACAATGGTCTACAGGGAACATCTTCACAAAGATATTGCTTGTCATTTGAAGCTATTTTTAAGGTGCTCTAAGGAAAGAATTCTATAGTGAGCCAGGATATATGGGGCCTGATGTGAAGGAACTCTTATCCTGTTGAATGCCAAACAGGCCAGGAATAAACTCATTCCCCAGTAATGAAGAAATGTAAAACTTCCCAAGTCTAAGATCCATAGACAAGCTTGCAGAACAGTAAAATGAATGTTATCTATTTTATAATGTTTACGTATATGAATAAGTTCACTTATTCCCCATTATATTTGGGTTACCTTTACAGTTATTTAATATTCCAAATAATCCTCCAATAATTCTGTAGTTTGATTCACTTTCTCATCCCTAAAATGTTGAATGGGTCAAACTGCTGGAACCTGAGCTGCAAGCTCCGATCCAAAGGAGCTTTAGACTTATCTGCAACCTTGGCAAATCAGGGCTCTCAAAACCAAGTAATACTAATTATATTGAGAAACAGACTTCAAAATGTTTGGCTTGTAGCTGCTATTTTAATACTAGTGATAACAGAGCATGAAAATGCATACTGATATACAATACTGATTCAGGCTCAGGACTAATTTTCCCTGTGTGTAAGTCAGAAGAGCAGCTGAAGTTTATACAAACCAGTCAGTTCATGGGGGCTAAGGATCAAAGCTATGAAATCTCTGGAATTAAAATTCTGATAATAAATGAGTAATGTTAATTAAATCATTTGGGCTATATAAAAGCCCAAACAATTTATTTATAGTTCTTATATTGCCATCTCAACTGTCTGACTTAAGAGAACTTAGCGGGGGAGGTGTGTGCGGAAGGAAACACACACAAAATAATAATAGTGATAAAAAATAAATCACATTCTCCTATTCTTGCACAGGAACATCTAGCTATACTAAAAGTAGCACTGCAGTTACTTTTATAGATAAAGAAGAGAGAGCTGAAAATGCATGGTCTCCAATAATGAGAATATGATTAGTGAGATTCCTTCCTGCTGGCAAGTAAAATGCTAAGTATTCTGTATGCTCACCTGCAACCTCTCCCACTCATGATGAAAATAACTTTAATTCTTTGTCATTGCAAAGGTGGTGCACAAATAGTTACAGTTTCACAGATGTCTAAGTCAATATTTGGCAAGAACATAAACCCTTTCCTTAGCTGCGTGCTAGCCAACCTGTCAATGCCTATAGTTAAGATTATACAGCATTCAGGCAAACAAAAGTGCTGAATTCCTTAGAGAGCAAATCTAAATATTCATACATGTTATGGGCCTTGCCCATATATCTTTGAATGCCAGGCCTGCAGTACACCTGAATTACATCTCACACATAAGCTTAAGTAATATGAAGTTGCCTAGAGTTCATTAACAACCACACGGCAGTATAAAGCACACCTAGGCATATTAGATGCATTACATTTAATTTTATTTTTTTCTGTATTGCAGACGTAAAATTTTAATTCAAGCATTTTGAGATTAATTGCCATAAACTCAGTTTCTCTGGGGTAATTTCTTCAAGCTCTCTTGGTTTCTTGTTCATATCTTAGTTAATAATATCTCTGTTCATTAGCTGTTTTTCCTAGCTCAGTGAAAACAGCCTATTGTTTTTTCAAACTATTCCTTTTCCTAGGCCAGTTTCTGTGTTAAAAAAGAACCCCCAAATAAAACCAAAAAACCACCAATAAACAAAAAGCCAAGTTTTTTTTTTAATGTAGTTTTATATAGAACACTACAACTGAGAAAAATGTGAAACTGTAACTCCCACTATAATTATAATTTTTGAGGTGCCTGATCTTGCAGTCCTTCAGTTTATCCACTGTAAAAAGAAAAAAAAAAGAAAATTAAAAAAAGTCTTAGGATCTGATCCTAAGTTATTTTTGCTTTCTCATGAGCATATTAAGAACAACATAATACTTTCCACTTCCTTAACTGGGCTTTGGGTCACTCATTACCCCAACCATAAGATTTGCTTTGGAAATTCAAGAGGGAAAAGCTGAAAATTTTAGTACAAGATGAGCATCCTGGATTGATATCCTAATACACTTTTCCTTCACCGAGATCTTTCTGAACAGAAAGATATGCATATGCTAGCTGGAAAGGCTATCTCCGCTGGTTTCAGTGCTGTTGCTGACACAAAGTTCTAGTGGCATTGGCAAGAAAGTGCAGCCCGATAATTCTCAACATATGTCACTTCAATCAGCTTCATCCTTTTTCACCAGGAAATTGGTTAGTTTTAGGCGTTTCATGAAGGACACCTGCAGCTAATGGGTAAATAATACAGAATAAGGCACATTTCCAGGAACAGCATTCAAGGATAGAATTTTCTTTGCTGGAAATGTCAATATAATCTCTATTTCTTGCACAGAAAGGCTCATCTGAGTATTTCGGAAGAGAGAAAAATGAAGAAATCATTGACAAGTTTTGTCACATATCACAGCTTACTCATATCAGCTCTTCTGCAGTTTTCTTGCATGATATTATAGCTGTTCAGCAACATTTTTTCCTGTTGTTTTTCACCTACAGTTATCTTAATGTCACTAAACAGTCTAACTGCACCTTTAATAGCTCCTGTGCAGTTTAGTAGAGAGAGGATGCTATTCACAGATTATTCTTTTCCATCAGTGAATGGATATGTCTCATACCAGGAGCATTCAGAAGTGACAAAAATATGGAGAACATGGGTCTTGCCCACACTTTGAACAGTAGTATTCCTGCAATCTACTCCCAGTTCTGGAAGAACTGTCAAAACACTCTTTATTCCTAAAATTGCTTACTACTACCTTCTGAGTGCAAGAACTGCAATAGTAAGTATTAGCATAACTGCCCAGACATGACAAACATTTTGGTTAACCTCTTAGTTAAGAGGTTTCCACCTTCCATTATTGAGACTTTTTCTAGTGGAGCTTTACTGTAACAGCTCCAGCACTCTCACCGCTAAATGGTTTTATAGGGTGCAGTCTTCTATTTACAGTGTGACCCTGCTGCACAGGCTTTATAAATGCTTCACGAAGTGTATGAACTTGGAGCTCTCATCTGCATAACATTAATAAGCATAGACATTCACGCCTCCCAGTATTTATTAGGGTCTTTTTCTGATCTTTTGATGCCTGCTGTTGTGGGGCATCAAGCTACAGCAGATAAAAAACCCCAAACAACAAAACCCAACACTTACCCTTTGTAGCTTCCACTCCTTAAATGTTCTTCAGGAGGCAAAGAATCCTGACTTCTCCCTGACCTTAATTTACTGTGCAGACCCCCATCTACTCATGGATCAATCAATCTGAGTGGAGTAGAGGAACTCCACACAGCAAAGATAGCTGCTGCAGTGACACATATAAATTAGCAAAAGACCTGAGAGGTGTTTCATGAAGGACACCTGCACCTAATTAACTCCCAGAATGTTGGTATCATCAATTTAAGTCACCTCAAAATACAAACAAGCAAGCAAAGAGCTGGACCAAGATCACTTACAAAAAAATTCAAGATTTCTTTGACCACCTTTCAAACAAGGCTGAAGTTGTTCCCCATTATAAGCCCCAGATGGGTAATTTTAACTTGTGTATTTTCAGTATCCTAGAGTGAGGTGTTCAGATTTGCTCTGTATTTTTCTGACCTACATCTGTAGATAGACATGAATAAAAACAGTCAAAGGTCAGCTCTGAAAGGAGGCATCTGTAAGACATTTGCAAGTGGGGAGTATGGTCCCAGGAAAGTTTAGGTAATTTTTTCCCCACCTTTTGTTATTCAAAGAGGAGGTAAAGTGTCCTGCACCACTCCCCCCTCCCTTTTCAGAGGAAATTTTGTTTTCCCCAATCAAAGGATAACTAATTTTAGTGACATGCTCAAAAAAAAAAAAAAAGAAAAAAAAAAGGAAAAAAAAAAGAAAAAAAATCCTGTATTCCTGAATTTTTACTGTATAGCCAAGACAAAATACTGAAGTAAAATAGATACTTGCTCCAGAAATAATAATTCTTTAATTGAAAAATTTTGTTAACTTTGTTTCTGGTGGAAAATGTGATCTTCAGCTGGCTTGCTAAAATATTTGCGAAGACCCAACCCATGTTATTGTTCACAAAGAATAGTTCACAAATGAAACTACAACAAACTAGTTTTAAAATCTGGAACATTCAGTTCTTTCAAGAATATGGTTTGTCTATAAAAATAATGTTTTATGAACACTATAATGAGGCTCACACTCTGACCAAGAACAGTTTAAGAAAGCTCATTGAAGAGCTGTGTGCTAAATAAGGCTAGCAAACAATTTCACATAGGTAAATAAAGTACTGAAGTAAACACGGGAAGGACAACACTTTTTTTCTTACAGAAGAAACAGTCTCTTTCTTATGACTAGAATCTACAATCCACATTTACTACATAATGAATGGGCAACTATTGACTTAGTGCTCCAGAAAAACCTAAATGGGAAAAAAATAGTTTCAGTATAGTGAGTTTTATTTTTAGAGCTACCAAACGTCTTATTAAGCAGTCCCTAATCACCTCAGAGCAGCACGGTATGCCTGCCTTTTACTCTGTGCCTCTGCATGGTGAGTGCTGTACTTACCTCTATTCCATACAGGACACAGAAATTCCTTAGAATTTACCTCTGGAACAAGCAGGTTCTGCTTCACCATGAAAAGCTACAGGTATTAACTAGACATGCAAAAGCACAGGATAAGTAAGTATATCAGCTTCAGCACTGGAATGCTAAACCACAGATTAAATAACAAAGCATTTGAGAGAAATCTACCACAAAAAGATAAAGTAACTGTCTGTTGATAACTATAGTTTATTTTTATGCTTATGTTCATGTGCAAGTACAACAAATGGCATAGAGATGTACCAACAAGGGGAAAAAAACACAGCATGACAGACATGATAAACAAGAATGCCACTTATGGTCAGCATGGACTCAGTATTGCTTCACGCTGCAAACTGCAAAATCACAACCCAAGCCCTCAGAATTGCATGTCTGCATTTAAAACTAAGTAATTCAAAGCTGAAACAGTGAGTTCCTATTACTTATCTTCTGTTTTTTGAGGCTTTAGAGCTGATATTCAAAGACTTTTCTCTCATGCTGACAGAGCTTTAGGCTTACTTATTGCTTCCAACAATAGTCAGGATTCCTACATGACTCTAGGATGTAGAACCTCAAGAATCACAGGAAATTTGATTCAATGTGATCAAACTCACAGAGGCTTTAGCAACAGTTTATCCATTAGTTAGGCAAATCACTTTATCTTCATGCATGAATTATCAGGATGTATCGCTACCTAGTTTTACAGGTTGATAAGCATTAAATACAATATTTCAGACTGAAACGGAAAAGTTAAGTAACTTGCTTAAAGTTCAAGTACTGCCCAAAAAAGCCTTAATAAACCAGTTTCTAGCTAGCTGCTTTACGCTCACACTGTCTCCCTTTAATACATACACTTTCACAGGTTTTTTCACTTTCCCAGACTAATTTATACACTTAGTTTTAAGCAATCTAGACTCACATGAAACACTCAAAACGATTTCTTCACACCTTACATATATTTGTATAATACGTACATACATACACATGTAAATATATAAGCAGACCCTAGCACACACAGAACTTAAATGGCATTAGAAAAGCAGTTGGCCTTAGTAGCCCAAACTCATTGATTGTCAGCTGGCTGGAGTCAGTGCAGCTCTATATAAGAGCTAGCTCCTAGCCATGAGGATTTCGACAGACCTCAGTCTGAAAAATAAAGAAGATAGTTGACCATTAAAACAAAACAGTTATGAGCACAAACAAACAAAAAGAAATTTGCATAAACTGTATCACCAGAGTTCAATAAGGCTCATTTCATGTTGTTGTTTATTAGCTACAAGACAGTAGTGTAAAATGCTGAGTCCAGAAAATCATTAAGCAATCTTTAGGTAACCAGTATCTAGATATAAGTCTTCAAAAAATGCTCATCAACCTTCTGTGAACTTTCTTTTTTCTTCCTTGAGTGTTCTGTTGATAGCAGAAGCTGGATTTTAATGGCTGTCCAGATTAATGTGTATGGAAAAACCTTCTGCCAGTTTTGAAGGCAAAAAAATCCTGTCAGGATATTAAAGTAAGACCAGAGGAGGTATAAAATCTACTCCTAAGAACTCTAACTGGACAGCACAGAGTTATACAGGAAATGCTAGAATCAAAATCTTAGTAAAGAATGAATCTTAGTAATGAATAAAAATGTAATCTTAGTAATGAATAAAACTAGCACCCTCCAATTTTTGAGAAATTTTTCCCCTTTTCTCTCATGGTTATTTAAGTGAAACTATATTATGAGACCAGGTTTCCTAAGAAACTATTTTTAGGTGCTGGATAAGAACATTCTTATTCATTGTGCTGGTTTTGTCATTAATAGTCACCCATAGCAACTGGCACTATCAAGTTGTGCTATTCTGCAAATATTTCTGTGGAGCTGACAACTCTGTAAGATCAGGGGCCAGGGAGATTCAGGTGGTCTGATCAAGGATAGGAACATCTTCAGTCATGTCTTGCAAAGCAGATGCAGTCTGTAGTGCATCTTTATACCACAGACTCTTCACAAAGGGGTCAGCAAAGATACATAAAAGGGAAGGTCTGGTCTGATGCAGAAGGGCTGCCACTGGGGATAGTTCTTCCAGAGGAAAACCAGCATCCTGCCATTAAATCAAGCAGAGAAAGGCCAAAACTAGCAAGTGTCCAGTACTGGGCTGCTGCGACTGTGCTGCAATGCACAATGGTGTTGGAGACCTCACAGTGACACAACCAGCCAGAGCACTATGCTGAAGTCACATGTTTACTCACCCACATGATCCAAGTATTTAGGATTCATTACTACCCACTTCTTTCCATAGTTAGCACAAACATTCCTAACAAAAAGAGATGTGAAGTTTATAAAATTTTATATATGTCATTACTACAAAGGAAGAGGTGTTTTTGAGTTAAGGAATCACTGCTGGATTTTGCCTAGGACTGATTCAGTGATCTCTTTTTCTTCTGGGCTGATTTTGACCACCTGTCTGATTCCAACACATTGGCAGCAAATGTTTTTTGGCTAAAACCAGGTTATTCCTCTTTCAAGTGGCAAAGCACCTGTGCTGGAAAACAAAGTGTAAATAAATCAAAGACTGAGTTCAAGTGAGATCATAACTCACTGGAATGAACCACCTGCTGCTCTGAATGTAGCAGATTACACCAACCAAAGAGGTAACCTGCATTATAGGCTCAGACAGAGCTCTACAGTAGGCCAAAGAGGGTTTTTAAGAGAAAAGGAGATGAGTTTTGCATCTACATTAGGCTTGAGTCTGTTTCTGTCTGGATGCTTTTTTTTGCCTTGGTCACTTCTGGATCACAGAGAATATTGCAAGCTTTTTTCTTCTCTGTTCCACAAATATAGATGTTCAATACACAGACAACAAATACCTTTGTCCTCCCTTGGTATGTTTTCCTGAAATTTGGTCATTCACGAACTCGCACATATGTAACCATTCCCAGACAGCCAGTACTTTGTGGGAATAACTCTGATCACAGATCCATGAACTATCAGACATGAATCCTGTAGAACAGCAGCCCATGTAATGATTCTGCAGGTTTGAGACACTCAACATTTGCAGAAATAGCATTAGCAAGTTGCTATTCTGAGAGAAGAAAGGAAAAGTCAAGGGCATTCTAGAGTGAACAGAAAACAGGAAAGCATTAATTTAGCTCCTTACAGGCCATGCTGCCTCCTCTTAGGAAGCTGACATACTATTAACCAGTAGGAATCACTCTGTCCATGCAGGATGAAACAGGAACTCTACCAGTTCAGCATGGCTGAGTAACCTATCCTGACCAAGTCCACACAGAAGATCCATCCGTGTCCTCTGTTGGCTCTGGTGGTGCATTTTTTGAAGTGGGGGACAAGGGGATTCTTTTATGCCACTACCTTAGGACCAGCAGAACTTCTGCACCTAAAACAGAAGCACTTTGATGAGAAGAAAAATAAATGCCATCCAAAATGAGCATCTATAGTCATACTTACCCTGCAGTGCTGGAAGGGGATGTAACTCAGCTCCAGTAGCAAAGCAACTGGCCTTGCATTACCCGTTGTAAATAACACATGTATTTGCTTAGGGCACTGGAACAGGACGACATGCATGCTTGATGCTGAAGAAAAGCCTATTTGTGCCCATTATACTTGAGATTTTGTACAAGATTAATTCTTAAAAACTAGATGTGTTTCTTAGATTCTTAGAATCTTTTACTCTGAAATGAATGAGGCGGCTTGTAGCATATGCCACCTGATTTGGTCTCACCTGAGCATTTTCAAAGATGGAAACTTGGGTTATTACTTAGCTGAGGAAAGAGGGGGAGCCACTGATACATAGGTCTTAAGGTACTTAAGGCAATACCCAAATCTATGCTTTGCAGTGTTTCTCTATGGTGTGTCCCTTCCTAGATCTTACTGGAACAATACCATGCAACAGTGACAACACAGGAGACAATCCATGACAGAGACGAGACAGTTCTAGTAATTTTTTATTTGCCGGGCTCTAATTCTGCAACTCACCCATTTGAATTAAATACAAATCAATCACAGGATGTCATGAAAGTGTCTCAGAAAGAAACATTTGCTATTAACAGGACAGAGAGGTGACACATCAAACACACCACAGTTATAATAAAATCAGCATTCTTTATTATCCCATAAGTACGTTCCCCCTTCCTTGGCACTCCCGTCAATGAAACACCCTGTGTGACCACTGATGACATTTGTTTTTGACTTGCACAGCAACAGCAGGAAGCTCTTCCTTAGTTGAGATGAGGGCTCTTTCTCTTCTTTAAGAAACTTTCAGAACATTCCTTTCTGAAAATGGGACAGGGAAGTGTCGGTCCTCTGGCTTTTAACTGCAACTGGTTTTAGAGGAGTTTAGATCTGCATGAGTTGAGACAGGCAAGCTCAGCATTACCAACCCATGCAAGTTCCACTGTATGTTGCAATATCGAAGAGCAAGCACCATGAAGTACCTGGCAGCAGTGAAATGTCCTCATACTGTGAAGCCCATCAGAAGGCAGAAAAAGCCCCTTTCTCAAGTGCATTTAGATACCTATAGATGCAAATCAGCATTAAGTGGTGACTGTCAAAGCACAGAAAGTGTTTCACTGTTCCTGATTTCAATTTCTTCAAACAAATATTGTGATAAGCTTCAGGTGGTGACAAATGTCTGTGACCAAGCCACTTCTTGGCACTAGAACTGGTCTCTTCCTTAGGTAAACTCTGCAAGTGGAACAGTATTTATCCACATGCCCCACCATTCCATAGGAGAGGTATGAGGCTGCAACACATGCAGCCAGAGGGGTAGACAGGGTGCCACTGCAGGCACCCAGGAAAAACAGTCAGTGGAGAGTTTATGGTGCCCAGCACCCTGAAAGAGCACAGAAGATAAAGGCACAAAAGTAAGATAATTCTTGAAATAGTTTTCTGCTCAGAATAGCACCTGGTCATTTTGTGGACAAATCCTCATTTTTAAAGATAAAAATGTAAGTATTTTCCCAGTTCTATAAAGAGCGTTCATGCTAATAATAAAACTCTTAAATATCCTACACACACTATTATGCTAGAGGCCAGATCTTCTGGCCAGAATTCTATGATTCTGTAACTTCTACCTTGCACCCTTATCATGAGGTGGGGAATCACCACAGGTGATGAATTTGACCCTTATGTCCTCACAACACCCTCATGAGGTAGATAGGTACCATGACATCTTCTTCAGGAGGGGAAACTGAGGCAAAAAGAGGTGAACTGACTCGTGTGAGGCTGCACAGCAAGTCTGGGAGCAGAACTCAGGTCATGCCCACAGATCTCTCCACTGCCGTACACTGCCTTACCTTCTGCCCAAGGTTCTCCCTTATCATCTCCAGGGCTGAATGAAAAGCATCCATGTACCACTGACAAAATATACCTAGTCCAACACCAGTCTTTCTGTAGACTACTTCTGCTTCAGAAATGACATAATCAGGTACTACCAAACACTTTTCTCACAGGACCTGAACTGCAAATTATCACAGAATGTTAGGGTCTGGAAGGGACCTTGAAAGATCATCTAGTCTAACTCCCCTGCCAGAGCAGGATCACCTAGATTCGGTCACACAGGAACACGTCCAGGTGAGTACACAAGTACAAAGTACACAAGACGACTCCCACTGCTGTCAGGCTGCAGAAGCCCTAACATCTGGGCCCCTACATTTTTACAAGGCCTTCAATTAGAGGCTTTCTCATGCCTGTCCCCACCCCAAGGTAAATGGGGCTAATCTAGGAACTTTCACAATCCATGTGAGGTCCTACAGGCCACCAGTCATTTCCAGGCTGGCACTAACAAAACACTGGTTGGCACTTGAAAATACATCTTGTGGCTAAGAGAGGGAAAGGCTCCTGGTACTTCCAGTGCCACAGTACAAGAAACACAAAGCCAGCCTTAACTTATCATTGCCCAAGACATCAGATGGATCACGACCAGCGTGGAATTATGGTATTTCAGCCCTCAGTAAGGGGGTCTAAATGTAGTGAGATTTGGTAGTGAAAAACAAGGCAATAGGAAATGTGTTGGGATGTTGATGTGGAAGGATTCCACCCTATGGATGATGCCTGACTGATAACATAACAACATAACATAACCATACTCCTTCTTTCACTAGACAAGTGACAACCAGGATTTCTCTGTACATCTTCATCCCCTGCCTGAGTGCAGTGTTCAATGCTAATGATATACAAGTACATACCAGTGATACGATAGTTCCAACCATTTGAAAGAACAGCCTGCCTTCTCTTTATTTAAAGTTTGATAAAATCTAAATCTTTACCTTGATTGGAGGTACAAAGGATCACTTTATCCTACTTATGATCTCTTAGGGTTGTGTAATTAAACAGCACTTCTGACTCCAGCATGACCAGAATAAATTTGAGTTGGTTCATGCCTAAACTGATGCATGACTCCCAGAAGATAGCAAAACACGGGACACTGGATCTGAAGTGGTGATAAGACTTTATATAAGGCTTTGGGCAATAAGGAGTAGTATTAATGGTCCTTTTCATGTTTAACACGTGAATTCTTCACTGCTTACTGGTTAGTTGTGCTGTTTGCCCAGGTTGGGAATGTGTCCAGATCAAACATAGGTCTTCCCCATGTGTTGATGGCCAGTGTGACACAGAAGACTCCAATGATATTCATCACTATTCCACATCTAACCTGTGAGGACAAAAGTCCAAACCAACAACAATAACCAAACACCAGCACAGCAAATAGCATCAAGGCTTATTTGTACATACACAAGAAAGACATACGGTCAAATAAATCACAGAAATAGCCATTGTACCCACAGCCCTATGTTCTTGCTTAGATGGAACATACCCGGGAACACACTGTGCAAAGCCTTTGAACACTCTGCTATACAACTAGCCTAGAAGCTTTAAGGCGTGTACGACAAGTTGGTCTTATTAGTTAAAGAACAGCTTCTGCCCACTTCAAGCCTCCAGTTAGAAAACCAATAATGTTCGGGTGTTGGGCACAGAACCTGGCACTGTGTGGTCTGGCAGGCAATCAGACAATCAGAGCCTAGGGCAACTGATTATTACCTTCTGCTTTCAGCTCTAGTGGAAACAAGGCTTCAGCTACACTCATCCAAGCCCCAGAAGACTGGAAAGCATTGACTGCATTTTTAACCCTTCAATGTGTAAGAGAATTAGGAGTTGTTTTAAGAGACTTAAGACACTTGTCAGTGTTTAATTTCAGTTGGATAAAGGCAGTGGATAGCTTCAGATAAGAGACTAGGCAATTATCATCTTACCATATCTAAAACACGGATGCGGCCATAGGAAAACACTATCGCATTTGGTGGTGTTGCAACAGGTAGCATGAAGGCAAAGGAAGCACTGAGAGTACCAGGCAGCATAACATACAAAGGATGGATCTTGATAGATGTGGCCTGCAATAAAATGGAGAGAATATCACACTGGAGGTGTTCCAAAAGAAAAGCATAAAGAACATTTCCAAAACCACTAAGATACACAGGCTCATTTTGTTTCCTGGTATTATCTCACCAGAGTAATTTACAAGCATTATAGTCTGAAATCCACACCTTCTTAACAGAAACTTTGCTCACACTTCCTGTCCCACAATACTTAAAAAACAGTGCTTGATTCTTTCTTGTTGTTTGTTTGGTTTGGGTCTTTTTTTCTCTGTAGTACAATTTGGAGTTCTGGTCAAATTTATCCAATTATCTTTGACCACAGATCACACTTCTGCCAGGGCAACACAGGGATATGATTATAATTACTAGGTATGTGGAGTAACACTCTTAGATACTACATAAACTCTGTGGGACTCGGAACTTAAGTGTCAGTTTAAGTCAGTAATAGCTCAGCACTTGACTGGGATAATTTTATTTTGATGAAATGGTCTAGAATAAAGAGGTTGTACTTTCCAAATTAAAGAACAAAGTAACACATTTTTCCCTTTATGCTACAATTTCAGTTCTGCTCACAAAAGGCAGCAAAACTTACTAGGTTTTCCTCCATAAGTTTTTTAATGTTCTGTCTTTCTATGGAAAATGACACATTTCTAATGATCAGGCCTACCACTTTCTGTGTTCTAGCGCAAACCATGACGATGATAGAACCATTCAAAGAGATGAAGAGTGTTGGATTTTGTTTCAGTTTGGTTTTTTTGTGTGTGCATGTTTTTCTAGTTATGACCTAATGGTTCAAATAAAGAAAAAAAAAAAACCAACCTAGAAGTAACTGATGTTTGTTGATCTGTATTAAAAAAAGTGACTCTTGCTTCACTTTCTCCAGGGCCAAGAGACACACCTTACAGCAGGTTTGAAATGGCTTCCTTTTCAGTGAGGTTGCTATGGGACAGGCAATTAGCTTCTTCCCCCAAGAAGCTGGTTC
Source organism: Ceryle rudis (assembly GCA_033439905.1). Classification (NCBI taxonomy): domain Eukaryota; kingdom Metazoa; phylum Chordata; class Aves; order Coraciiformes; family Cerylidae; genus Ceryle; species Ceryle rudis. The sequence goes on from JAAGNO010010390.1 coordinate 17,281, forward strand.
TCAGGCTTCAGGCACATAGGTAGGGCAGACTGGAGAAAGTTTGCGTTCCCACTTTCTATCTACATATGATGCTATAAACATAGCAGTGAACACCAGCCAAAATCACTATGCATTATGGTATACTGTCAGACAGTTTCATTACTGGCTTTCAGATTAACATTGGAGCAACATTCAAGACAATAAATAAGATGTTGCTTTGCCAATAGTGACCAGCAGTTTAACTCTGATCTCCTGGTTGATAGGATAACAGGATGGAAATAATCTTACCATGGATGAAAAGACAGGAAGGAAGAGGGTGGCTGTGGCGACATTACTGGTGCATTCAGTGAAGACAGCTATAATAACCGAAAGTACCGTTGCAATGGCCCACGGTGGGATAGATCCTAGTGGAGTCATTTGATGACCCAGCCAAGCTGAGAGCCCAGAGTTCTGACAAGAAAAAGTGTTTTTCAGTGAGACTCAGAATGCCTAGATCATGAACAGGGAACTCATGTGGAACATTTCTACCAAATAATGCTAAATAACTCCTGAATTACATAAACACTGTCATAACCATAGGAAGAAATTCCTTGACAACTAGATGTAATACTGAGTGCCACTTTCTGGAACCCAAATACTTGCTCACACTTTGGTTAAGAAATTATGTGGGTTTTTTGCTAAACAGAAACAATTATTGCCAAGGTAATTGCAAATACTTAATGTATCACTCTGAAATTTCTTGGCATGTTTTTCTAAGGTTTCTGAAGGTGCCAAAGCTCTATCAGTGCTCCATTGTAGGAACACAGGCAGTGATTGACTCAAACATCTTACAAAACCTTTGACTTGATGCCTTCTAAAGTTCTGGAGCTTTAATAATGGCTGCATAATGTATGTAGATGAATCGAAGGTCCTAGAGCCTTAATTTGTCCATGGTTTAAAACTAACTAACCACAAAACTTAGATATGAATATGAATTTCCCCAAAGCGTGGCACTGTTGATAGCTAAGATCTCCTTTGATTTATATGCATCTTAACAGTGATGAAAGAAACAATATGGTTCACCTCAAGATTCTTTCCTGTTTGGGGAATTCAGCTGCGTTTTCTGTGAATTTATGAACACAGGATCAAACCATGGGCTTATGGAATGCAGGATATAGCGTGGCAACAGTCACTGACAAGAAGTTCAAGAAACCCTGCTGTAGACCCTTTTGGAAGCTATCTACCTGCAATGATTTTCTTCCTGACCACTTCAGTAGCGGTTTGGTTTAAAACTGAAGACATATATCCTTTAAACAAACCTCAAATGGTTCTGAAAACCTTAAAAGTGTTATCTATACTTTTATTTTTCTAGCCAGGGCTGGGAAGAAATAAGAAAGGCTGCTTTGCTGGTCCATTGAGCCAGTGAAGATCCCAAGCAGCCTCCAAGAGGTAAGGTAAATTTAAGAAACTTGGTCAGAGCACACAAATTCCTGAGAAGAGGCATAAACATTTACCTCTCCTCCCAATTTTTGCTAATTTGGATGTGCCTCCAGATCTGAACATTTCTACTGGGTTTGGCTTTGGGTGAGTGCCCAGTAATACAGGACTAGATAACAAACCAGGGAAGTTCATCTTTGAGTCAGAATAAAACAGATGTCAGAACATACTGCGCTTGCATCAGCCAAAGCAAAACCTCCTCCCAGCAGCAGCACAATGCTCCAGGGCATCTTCCTCTGAACCACATTCCAGTCTAGCAGCGGAGCTGATAAAAATGGCTTTTTTATATCTGAAGTAAGAAATGAAAAGCAGAACATGTTTTAGGAGAGTAAAGACATTTTGTCTTCTGTTCAGTAAGATATTAGGGAAAGACCCAACAGGCAGATGCACAGTGCAAGGGTAATAAACATGGGCAGGGACCATGTATGTTTCTGCCATGTTAGCTGTTGCTGGCTAACTGTTTCACAATGTTACAATTCCTCTTTTAAATACCTTCTTCAGTCTGTTCAGGGTCAGACGTGCTTGGATTCCAGACTATGAATTTGGGTTTATTAGCAGGCAGGATAAACAGTAGCAGGGCAATAAACACAGCAGGAGCAGAATCTGTGATATACCTAAAGAAGAAAGAATGTAGCTTAGAAAACAGACACCTTTCTCCTAGAAGACAGTTGCCTTCCAGCTGTCTTTGTCATCCTGTTTGGGGCTTATACATTAACAAAAGGGGTCATTAGCTCATGGCTGAGGTCTCTCAGACCTGCCACAACACAAACACAGGAATAAAAGAAACTAGTTACAATACACATTAATAACCAGAGTCACAGATGACAACAGCTCCTGGGAGCAGAGTTCCTTCTCTGTGATGGAGCTAAGATTCAATGGTTGTATCTCAAAGAAAGATGTGTAAAATGGCTTGAATGAATGATAGTTCCATTGTGTATTTTATGTTCTTAATGTGACACAGACATTATGCAAAAAAGCCATTCAAAGCACAAAATCAATCTCCCAGTGAGTTCTAAGCCATTGTTTTGAGGTGGTATTACCAAATATTCAAATGATACTGCAACTGATTAGAGCTCATACAAACAAAACACTAACGTGTACATCAGTGTGACTGAGACAAGCATTACAGAATTTTCTCTTCCTTTAGGAGGTTCAGCTTGCTCCACATCCTAGTCTTCAGCCTTCACTGCAGTACAAACTGTCCAACAGTAGATCAATTGATCTCACACACAAGCGATAGAATCAAGCTCAACAAATGTGAATTCAGATAAGATTGGCATGAATGACCCCACACTCGAAACAGCATGTAAGAGCACAGGAATCTGATCCACAAACAAGAGGGTACAGGATGAAAATAAAACTTACTTTTCTCCTCCTGGGAAGAGCCTGGTGGCCCAGCCTTTTACAAAGCCTGGGTGTCTGGAAAACCACAAAAGAACCAGCAAAACAAACATTAGGAGGACATTGAATTCAGCATAAGAGACAGGGCCTAATTTCTTCATTTCTGCCTTCAGCACGTTGTATGCAGCTTTTTCTTTAGCAGTCCTCTCTGTCCCACAGCCCCAGCTTTTTTTAAAGCTTTAAGAAAAAGGGAGAAGAAAAATACTGTAAGTATTAAGATACTAGAGGAATTTAACATGCTTGTCACTCTGAAGTTGTCACTCATGGGGACAGACACAGACAGAGCAGAGGCCAAGAACAAAGAAATGACAACAGTGTTGAAGTATTTCATGGGGACATGCCAGTTCTCACAGAATAATGGGGTCTATGAATGGATGTAAGTCTCTGTCCAATTTGGAGCAACCTGGGATGAAAAACTCAAGTTTTGAATCAAGGGTAGCAAAACAAATAGGCTAGTTCTCCTAGTGTTGAAATTCAGGGATGTGAAATTGAAAACTCTAAAGGCAATTTTGTCTGAACATTAAGAATATATAAGGCTTTTGCATTAGTGCAACTCCCACGAGCACAAAAGGTTTCCAGACCTCAAAAGCAAAATTAGCAACCTGTCAGTGCATTTGTTTTATCTGGCTTTCACAGTAAGCTGATCTGTGTTAGCTGCAGGTTTTACACAATGTCATGTAGTTAAATACTCACTTGAGTCCCATGAAGGAGCACTGTAACCAAAGCCAAGCTAGTACCAACATCACAATCATGTTTGGGAATGCAAAACCAAACCAGGAAGCAAAATTTACAACATCATTATTGTTGGGATATAACCTGAAAAGGAAAATACTTTCTGTATGAATGTCAAAACATTTAGTAATCTACTCTCCCCTTAATATGTTCTAGTGACAACACTACATGTAAATCTAGGGCAGTAATCATAGGCAATATCCATAGCCTAGCTGAAGTCACTAGGAAGGCAGCCTGAATTTCAGAGCTGAACTTAAATGATCCTCAGTTTTCTCTGTGCTTTACTTTAATGCACATAGGAGCTCATGATGACATTTCAGGTTTCACTAAGTCAGGCGCTGCTGAAAGATCTTCCACACGTTCTAGGTACCTTCATTTCCTACATGCCTGCTCAGTTGTCCCAAGACAGGACATTCTTTCTTCCTCCCCATTCATTATAGTGAAACAGCAAGAATATATTTTCTGAAATTAACAGCTGCACTTCTGCTCACTTCAGTAGAAGATAAAGCTGCTAGTTGGCTTGAAAGAATGAAGCAAGTGTTTTAAGAACAGCAATTTTTGTTCTTCCCACCAATAATGACTGGAGGAAAAATATCAATAGCAAATTTCCAGCTGGGTGTTAAAACCAATAGGCAATGTGGCAGCTGAGGCTGAAGTACTCCCAACAGAAGAAAGCAATATTGAGGGACTGTTGTGGAGTCTGCAAAATTTCCACTGTAGATTAGGTTGCATTTAAATCAATTCTCAGACTCAATTTGGCAAAGAGAATATTTTGTGGATAACTCCTTTCCTCTACTACAGTATCTGTACAGTTTTCACTGCCACAGCATGAAGCAGTAATATTATAGAATAGCCTAAGCTATTCTCAGCTCTCTTTATTGTGCTTATGTGAAGAGTTCATCATACATTCTTCTGATGCTCTTCACTGCAGTTCCTCTGCTGATGTGCTGCATTTCAGTTTAAAAAGAGGAGGCAGAAGAGCCAGTATGTCACGATCAACTAGCTGTCTGCCAATTAACAGCAAATATTTCCACATTTCTCAGGAGACCTGTAATACCAGCACATAGCTGCCTAGAAAAGGCTGAAGCAAAAAAATGAGGCCTACCACTTTATACACATTGCTCACTTTCATCAGCTGGGGTTCTTGATTATAGTTTGCAACTGAAAGTGTGTCATCTAAGACTAGTCACCTGGTACAGAAACAGTAAGATAGTATAAGCAGGAGAAACAGCAAGAATGACTTACTGATTCATCTGGCCTTTCAGCACCATGTTTGGCCCTGTTCCAGTGAGTGTTGCAGTTCCTCCAATGCTGGCAGCATAGCATACACAAAGTGTCATTCCCTTACATATACGCTTTCTCATTTTCATTTCCTCAGAAGACCTGGGGTCATCAGGGACTTGTCCATTGCTTACGACTAGACACAAAGAACATGACTTGCCTCAGGTAAAGTTACGGAGGCAGAGTTCAGGACAGGGTCTGCAGGAACAGTGCTTCCAGTTTGTGTATGCCATTTACTTTAATTTAAAAAATCATAGATATGTCCCTAAATACTTTGAATTCATGTTCATGTGGAGCTGAAGAGAGAGGTTGACAATCTGGGTCTACATGATCCCAGGATACTATTGTCCATATTGGTACCACAGTTTCTCAGCAGTAATTTCTCTGTAAAAGAGAGACTTACCACCAGACAGATATTGTATTCACTGGAACCATTCCAATACCACAATAAGAACCTAACTAGCTTTTAACAGCTGTCAATATGGGCAGAAAAAAAACACCCAAAACCAAATTCTTGCCTGGCGTAACTGTTCAGTTCCATATGTTATGTCAATTTACATCAACTGTGAAATTTTGCTGCTGGATTCATTGTTCTCTCAGGTTAAAAGTCATCTTGAAATCTGACTGGACTAATGGAGGACAATGAATTTATGGCAATTGCAACAAACTCAAAAATACTAAAGGGTATTCTTTGCACGCATTTATTACCTTCACCACACGTTAAAATAAATTAGTCAGCAAAGTCAAGTGGATCCTTCTAAGTGGAAACAACGGGAGTATGACCCCAGCTTGAAGGAAAGAACTTCACCATCTGCATGGGATCTAGCACTAAGCATAACAAAATAGCAGCCACCAAATTGGAAGCCATTTTGTAAAATATCAATGTCATGCATTTAGGGATTTTCAGTCAGGTTACCATCCTCTTTCCTTGGAAAAGGTACTGAGAACTTCATCTAGGTTGGGGAGCTCTGAGCATTGCAAGTCCAACAGAATCAACTCACTGCTGAATAGGCCCTTACCATGTACTGAAGTGGGATCTGATGCATTCTTTTCCTCCAGCTCAATCACTGTATTTGTTTGCCCAGTTGCTTGTTCCATCATGGTCACATCATGTTCTGTGTTGTCCATTTGATCCAGAACAGCCTGGACAATGGGAACCATCATAGCAGTGGTGGCTGTGTTACTTATCCACATGGACAGGAAGGCAGTGACTATCATAAATCCCAGCATGAGGCTGAAAAAGAGAAAAAGGCAGAGGAGAAAGGAGGAAAGAAAACAGATGCTGTTAGGCTCTGTAGTCACTGTAATTTAGAAAGTAGAACCCAGACACAGATGTGTGTAGCATCCAGTAACACAAAGCATGGCCAGATTCCCTGCTAGAACAGCTCTGCCACCTTCACTGAAGGAATCTCAGGAAGCCATTTAGCTTTGCAGTTTGCACATGATTAAGCCTGTCATCATTTCGTTCCCAGTGGCAAGCATCCACAATTTAGCCAGATGCTGGTTTTAGTTAGAGGACAAATAAACTGGAACACCTTTCCTATGAGGACAGGCTGAGAGAGTTGGGGTTGTTCAGCCTGAGGAAGAGAAGGCTCCAGGGTGACCTAACAGCAACCTTCCAGTACCTGAAGGGGGCCTACAGGAAGGCTGGAGAGAGGCTGTTTATGACGTCCTGTAGTGAAAGGATGAGGGGTAATGGGTTTAAACTAGAGAAGAGTAGATTTAGATTGGACATTGGGAAGAAGTTCTTTACATTGAGGGTGGTAGAGCAGTGGAACAGGCTACCCAGGGAGGTGGTTGAGGCCCCATCCCTGGAGATATTTAAGCTGAGGCTGGACAAGGCTCTGAGTAGCCTGGTCTAGCTGAGGGTGTCCCTGCTCACTGCAGGGGGGCTGGACTAGATGACCTTCGGAGGTCCCTTCCAGCCCTAGACATTCTATGATTCTATAAACTGTTCCTGATGACAGACTTCACCTCTGGAAACTGTGCAAGTGCAGCTAAAGAGGTTCTTGAAGGTTCCCTTCTCTTCTGACTGTTAACTGTCCCTAAGCCTCTGCTAAATTGACAGAGGCAAGGAAAAAGTAATGTAATACTCTTACAGTGCAGGTTTCACCCCAAGAATCATCAGGACTCTCAGTGCAATCCTTTTGTGAAGATTCCAGTGTTCAACAGAAATTGCAACAATCAGCCCTCCAACGAAGAGCATGTTTGTGTCGTTTAGGTACTGCAAACACACCTGAAAGACAAGAGAAGGTAGGTCAGGGGCCCAAATGTTGCCTCTGGCTATCCCACTAGCACATTTTGCCTTCCATCCTCTCAAAGCCATTTGCTGCACCAAACCCCGTCCCAACATCGGCAGAAAGGGCGGTTGCAGCCTCAGAACTACCTAAAAGTTTGCTGAACCCTTGATCCCCTGTTTAAGTGATGGCCTGTCTAATGCAAGGCTCTCTGTGCATCATGAACCTTTTTGAATCATCAGGAGTTAATAAGTACAAAATGACAGCAGTTTCCTAAAATATTGTTAGGGGCTCAAAGTATTGTGTATGTACTAGAAATGCTGAGCTCCAAAATGGACTTCTCAGCACCTTTAGCAACCACATCTGCCCCAACCAGCTTGTTGGCCAGTTGTGAACCTGGGCTACAGTACCTAAATACAGCCTCTCTCCACTAGCACAAACAGCCGGAATGAGCTTTGGAGGGGACACAATGTACTTGCTGGCATCATGCTGTCTACTCTATCAGAAGTTTGTCCCATGCATTTCGAAATCTCCCAGAGGATATATCAGCACTGCTCCGTCATGCGAAGGGTTATGAACACAAAAGCTGCTGGCACTAGTGGGATGCTCTTCAGCAGGATGCACATCCCGAAATGGACCTTCCCCTCTATTACCTCAACCCCCACACCCTTAACATTTTGGCAAATGTGTATTTAGTTCAGCATCTTCCCATACAGGAACCCTGAACACAGCCAACATGTTCAAAACCAGCACCACAGAACTGGAACACTTTCCTATCACAGTTTGATAAATATTGATGGGGGATCAGAATAATGGATAACCCCATATCAGATCTGGATTGAGTAAGTTCCTTACTGATTTAGAGCTCTGAACTCCAAGCAGAGGGAAAAACACCACAGGCATGAGGGAGGTAACAGCCAGTGGGATTACTTCAGTGCACCAGAACACAGCCATGATGATGATGATATATGCACATCTGGCCTCCTGCAATATAATAGAAGACACATTTAAACACAGAAAACTATTCTTAAAGGTAAGAAACACACTGGTAGCTCTTATACGGGGCCCAAACACTTCACTGTTTGTAGCTTAACAAGTTATGCTGAAATAGGTAGCAGAGACATTTAAACTTGTTCTTTTAAACCTTTTTCCTGAAGTTACTTGCATAAAGATCTTTTTGACCAGTGTTTGTTCTAATGCACCCCCACAAAATATAGGGTGTGAGAAAAACAAACCTTCCATAACTAGGTAAGGACACAGTTTACAGTGTGCAATTACCTCTTGGCAGTGAGGTAAGCGGATTTCACATCCAGGAGCCAAGAATTTTTAATAGTGCTTGTAGATTTGGGTGTTTCTATCTTGACTTGATTATTTTTAAATGGATGGCCAAATTTCCCCGTGTGGATGATTAGTTTGTCTGAAATTCACCAGTTGTTGATGTGTGTCCAGTATCACACCTGAGCCCAGAAACTGTATCATTGAATAATTTAAAAGTTCTTAACTTCTTAAAGTGACTCCTAAAGTAAAAGTTTTTTACCTTTCTTTTTGGTGACTAAGCATGTTCCCAAATCATACTGTGCTTGCCTACTAAGGGGATTCTCTGCATTAGTAATGTGGTAACGTGTCATTTTATACTGTTGATTGGGCATTTCTGTCATCTAGCCTTCCTTGGTTTGTGCTTTCAAAATTATCTGGAGAAGCAAGCATTCATTAGCTAACAGTAAAGAGTGTTTTAAAGCTTGAGTAAGTATTCTGTAGCTCAGAATTTGCTCCTATTTAGAATAGGCATTTATACAATTTTATTCTAATACAACAAATGGGACTTTATTGCAAAAATAAATGGGTGTTACAGTGACATGTAAAAAATTGCTGTAAGGTGATATTTATGAATAGAGGTGTGTTTTCCTTCATTTTGTTGAGAAGCTTAAGAATCAGAAAACAGCTTTTGTAAGTAATTTTTGATTTTTTTTTTCTTTAGGTTTTCAGGAGATTAATTACAGCATAAGTTTTTTAAAAAAATAATTCTTCAGAGACTAGAAGATGTCAGACAGATCCTATTTAAGTCTCTTCTCCTAATAAGTATGAGGTGAGCTCATGATACAATTTATGCAGTACCACAGTAACCATGTGCTAGAACTAACTGTGGTTAATCTGTTGCCAGTATGAAAGACAGATAAACAACCCTAAGTGAGTAAAATACACAATACAGAAGAAACTCTGGTTTTGTAGAGTGGAGAGTAAATAATTTATGTGAAGTTCAAAAATACAACCCTGCTTATAAATTAACTCCAACAACCACAGCCAAATCAAACAACCAAAGATCTGGAATTAAATATATAACTATACCGATATTTATCTGAGTTATGGGAACAGTCACAGAATGTTTCTTTGGTGTCTCTGTACAGCTGACAGGAAACACAGGGATCTGCCTTCTCTTTTAGAGCTGAAAAAGCAGTCACTGACAGAAATGTTACTCTCCCATAGCAAAATACTGTAATTTCCCAGATTAGGCTGATGACACAATATTCCTACAAATACTGAAAAACTGAAGGCATAGATTTTTTTTTGAAATTAACTTTCCTAGTATTGATCAAAGTACTGTCTAACAGTCAGGAATTCCTCTTTCTACAAAGCACCAGCATTTGACTGAAAGGCAGGGTTGATATTACTTAGACAGGTAACAGAAATAGCTGGCAATTTAGTTTATAAATATGCATGACATTTTCCTGTACTTTAATATACAATGAGCAACACAGGTCACTCAGAAGAAAGACTTGTTTTTAGCATTAGAATAGACTCTAAAGATCTATTAGGTCTTTAGATCTAAAGATCTAAAATACTGTAAACGGAGCTGTCACATTTTGCCAAGAAGACTACAAGGCATTAAAGAACAAACTCTTCACTGGGTTATTCCAATTTTACGCTGGTGTAACTCCACTGAAAGCAAAGGAGTTGTGCCATCACTGGAGTAAAATGGATGGGAATTGGAGGATATTGGATTTGAAACCCTTTTCGATCACTCCCTAACATGAAATGTGCAGCTTCCAACTGCATCACTGATGAAGAAAGCCGCCCAGCAACACTCCTTAAAGTACCTCAGAGCCTCAGCAGCAGAGTGAGCTGGAGAACCCAGAAGTCATGTCCTTCAGTCCACTGCCATCACTACTAGGTAATACAGGACACAATTCTAAATGTGCTGGCCATTTATGTACGTATTTATCTCTAGCCCAAATAGAATTGCATCTAATTTGCAAGATGGGTTGGGTCCATGGGAGCCCCAGCTGCTGGCAGTGGCACAACCCTTAGGATGAACAGAGACTGGCACAGAACTTGGCTCCCTCTCCAAGTTCAGCTGCCTAGCACCAGTGTCTGAAGATCATTTGGGAATGAGACCTGCAATACGCATTCCTGAGATCTGGGATTGAACAGCTAACTGAGCTGCACAGAAATGCTTCAGGGATGAGGTGGCAGGAAGGTTCTGCTTCAGCCGGCTGTGGGGAAACGGAACTGCCTTCGCCTGGATCGGGCACTGGTTGCGGGGATGGCAAAGGTGATGCTGTGGTCATGCTGGAGCGACCCAGTTGGCCACTTGATAAAAAAATCAAGGTGCCAAGGCATGTGTGGCAAAACACTGCAGCTCAGCCTCATG
>JAAGNO010010392.1:0-28715 GCA_033439905.1 Ceryle rudis
AACATAAACCGCATTATTTTCTTTTCTTTTTTTTTTTTTTTTTTTCCTGTTGACAGAGCTGAAATCAGTATACAACCCTGAAACTACAGCCAAAATGTTGTTCTTATTAGAAGCTTTTGTTTTTTTTCCAGGAAATACTGTGCAAGTAATCATGCAACAGAAAAGAAGCAAGTGATGAAGTCTTAAAACGTGTACCAATATGATAGTTTAATACTACGCGACCTTCTCTTTCTGTAGTAACAACATAAATGTTTCACCATAGAGCCTCTAAAGAGAAAATTAAAAGATGTATTACAACTGCAACACCTTGCTTTAAAAGCAGAAACAGATCAGATTTAACAAACTAAGAAAAGCAAAATCATGTTCAATACAGGATCAGGCTTTTTACACCAAATTTATGTTATATTTCCCATTTATATTGCATAATTACCCAAGACTATCTCATTTAACTGAGTTGTTAGCAATTGAGTACAGCACCTTGACAAGAAAGGTGATTCTTTTTCTTCTGTTTTGTAATAGGCTCATAACAGCTGAAAAGAAATATTATTTTGAACTACAAAACTCCAGGGATAATTTTGAAATGAAATAAGCAGCAGTTAATACATTTCCAATCCCTACAAATAGAGCAGCTAAATAAAAATAATTATGTGATTTTCATTTACAGCAAGATTCTAACACTTTTTTCCTTTTTTTTTTTTTTTGTTATGTTTAATCTAAAATGTCTTTAAGTTCCAACTGATGAGTTGCAGGAAACATACATGAAACTACCACATGTTAATTGATGCAAAATTGCTTCCTCATAAGAAATATTTACCATGTTTTTTTTTCATTCAAATATTCAACAGTAACATACTACCACTAAATTTAATCAGAAACTGCATTACACTAAAACATGTTGTGCCTTAGTGTTTTATAAAAGCACATATTGTTATACTTTTTCAATTCACTGATTTAAACTGGAAGCTACAGGAATGAACTAATCAACAATTAAATATTTGTGATTGATAAGAGATGGGTATTAGCCCTTTCTGGGTTTTATATCAGGCTGCAAGTCACTATATGTCATTACTCCTGAGCTTCCCACTGAATCTCCAAAAAGAAATACCTCAAGGAAAAAAAAAAAAATCCTTAGGGCTAAAGGAAAAAAACCTTTTGTTTTGAAATGTATATTAGCTGCTATTTCATTATTGTCTACTTCAGGGGAATCAGATTATCAAAAACTGGAAGAGCTAACTATGGATTTTTCATTTAATAACAAATCTGGTTACTCAGAGTTAAATGTGATAAACCTTTAAAATGAATTATGATACAAAGCTACAACTACTACCATACCTCAGGTATATGTGAAATTATATCAAGAGACAAAGTTGAGGTAAGCAGTATTTATCTCAAAAAGATCCACATAATTTCAATCTCAAGTCTATTTATCTTCAAGAAGAACAAGGGCAATTTAAAATATACTTCTCTTCTACAATTCTCTCTGTAACTCAAAGGAAGCACCCCTTGAGGAGTGCTGTTTTTAAGGAATAGCTAATGATTATATTCATACTACATTTTATACTTCCAAAATAGAAGATTCTTAATACTGTTAAAAATTCTAAATTATTAATTTTAATTATTTTTTCCTCCCTAGAATAAGTTTTACCTGACCAGTATTTAAAAATTTATTGGTTGGAGACTAGAGTTTGTTTTCAGTGCCTGCAGTTTTTTATTTTATATGATAGAAGTATTAACTTCAATGTGCTTGGCCTTCAAGAGGAAGGCCCATGAAAAACACCAGGTAACCAATTGTACTTTCATCAGCATCAACAGCAACACTTCCCATTACTTTAGCTGAACATAGTTAGGGCATTATAAAGATTGATAAAGACATTTTCTTGAAAATATTTACTACAATGACATAACAGTGCCTGAAAGGCACAATTTCAGACATACCATTTCCCCTATAACACTCTCAAAAAAATTGCTGACTCAACTGCTGCAAAGGCTTTCTGAGTAGGACTGCATCCACACTAAAACTATGTCTTTCAATTACAGGACAGGCCTTCCTGACAAAGTAAATGAAATATAACAGCTTCTTTACCCTTTTGTCACAGTGGGATTCTGACTGAGTTGGATTTGGGGGTACAAGGGTAAAGGGATACTGCAGCTGGCATGGGTTTTAACTTCAGTGAAATGTTGAGAAAAACAATAGGCAGGCAAATACGCGTTGACAAGCTTTAACAAAGCAAATACCTTCTTCCTGATCTCACCTAGGCAAGCATTACTTGGGTGGTACTGCCAAATGGTAAAAATATCATGGAGTAACAACTAAACCAAGATGATGTTTTGTGTAGGCTTGATTTAAGATCCGTTTAAAATGCAGCATCTCTCTGTTCCTCAGATAATTTCTGCAGATCTTATCTCCCTAATGTCTTTACCTCATAAAACAAGGGGCATAGTTGGGGTTTTTTTTCTGCTTCTAAATAGCTTAACTTTTAATGCCTTGCTCTCTATAAGTCTTGCTCATTACCCTTTAAAGCACAGCTTTAATGAAACTGCTCACATTATTCTGTTAACATTTACCAAAAAAAAAATAAAATAAATTTAGAAAGGTCATTACCTAAGGCCAGTGGAATAATCCAAGAGGAAAATAAGGATTCTTTTTCAGCAGCATGTCCCTCAGGATTTTTATGCTAGAGTCCATTATTTCCATCACACATTCGGCTCATGCAAAACCCTTCTCCCTCTTCCGCTTTCCATAAATTCCTTTGGAGGGAAAAATAGCAGCATGGCATTACATGCCACAAGGATAACAGGAATTCTGCTGCAGACAAACTTAAGACCATCTTACACATTAGAGCACAGCAAAAAACAATGATCCAGTTCCCTTGAATCAGCTTTATTTGCACGACTGATCCTGGGTTGAAATCCATCCAGATGTTTCTGACCTAATATTCCAACAATAGTAAGGCAAACTATAAGAAAGTAGTAAACTGTCTCTTCCACCATTTTACTGGAACAGTCAAGGGATTTATATTCCTTCATTATATGAATTAGAGAAACACATGCATATGACTTCACGTTTCAGTTCTTCCTCTATCTTATTTCTATGACTCTTCCTATAAATTTGATGGTCAGTCTCAAAGGAAACTCCAATACTATAACTGAGTCTTTTGTAAAGTCACTTGTTTCCAGATCTCTATTTCTCTGTCAAGCAATGTTCCTCTTCATCCTTTACTAGTTATCAATTTCCCCAGAAGTGCTACCGAACTTTGTTTCTGTTACCTGTTGGAAATAATTCCACTGCATGATGACAGCTGTATTTCTGAAGTTACATTTTCAGCACTACTTCCTTCTCCAGACAGCATCTGAGCAGATCTTTCACACCTACCATGAGAATCTCCAAACACCAGATATGTACCTTCCTAGACACGCTGCTTCTCTTCAGAGCTACACTGACCATGTAAGAGCAACAAACAGGACACATTCCTTTGCATCCCCATTGTTTCAGTTGTGCTTCATTTACTGAGCTTTTCAACAGCTCACGCAGGAATTAAAATCCAAAGTTATAGCCTTGCCTTCAGAGAAAAACATTTGTTTCTCTCTTACTGCAGTGTGCTCAGCATATGTTAGTCATCTAGTTAAACCATGTGAATCTTTCCTGACAGTGGTATTTAATACATACGACATCACTGAGTATCATAGCACTGTTGCAATAAATGGGATTTCAATCTTGGTCTCACTCCATTACCTGCCTTCTCTCCTCCTCTTTCCTGAAGTTGAACTTATTTTTCTAGCCCTATTCCTTTCATCCTCTAATGAAAGCTAAACCAGAAATATTTTTAACTCAGTTCTCTGAATGTAAGATAATTTAATGATGCAGTTATTTCCTGTACATTTCCAAGACTAACGGACTTGAAGTGTATAATCCTCCCTACTGGGGGGGGGGGGGGGGGGGAGGCACACAACAACAACTTAAACACCCCTTCCTCCTAGCCCAAGTTAAGTTTGACGGCAAAGGCCTGCACAATGAATCCGAGTGAAATAGAACAGAGCTGGGAAAGGACTGAAAGGTGGCACATAGATACTATTGTTGCACTGTAGCATTTTTGCCATATACTTCATTTCAACTACCTACCATCCTACTTATATTTCCCCTCAAGCATTGTATCTTATTGTCCACTATCCCAAATACATTCTGACACTGCTAGGGGAAATCTGAGGATTGTTACTTTCACATGGCAACACAAAGCCATGTTTTTAATTAGAAGAGTATGCTCTCTTTCCTGACTCTCAAAGGACAGACATGGTAACAATTACATCAGACTAAAAACTAATACAGCATTAGTCATAACATTACAAAAAACCCAACCAAACAAAACCAAAAAAACCCAGATGGCACAAACCAATTGATAGCAATACCTATAAGCTTAAACATACGCAATTAAAATACACACTATTGGCTCCTTTAAGCAGGAGCTGAGTGAGTACAAAGGAAAAAGAGAGAGCAAGCCTGAAAGATATGAGTCTTCACAGAGATCCTGATGGTTACCAGAGTGTGGGGGTAAAACAGAGCTTGGCTTGTAGCTTCAAACCGTGCTTAATACAGAGCCCTACTGCCTGCTTGTTTAGTTACTGCTTCATTAGCAGCAAACATTAAGCATTCCATACAATGTGTAAATTAAGTTCAGAAAACACTGAAGACTATGTTTTAGTGCTTAATATATTAAAAGCAGCAATGCCAATAACAGATCATAAAGTAAATTACTCTTCATTTCAGAGTCTTCATACCATTTGCTGGAATAAACAGAAATGGGTTTCTACCTAAATCACCTTAAAGTTGTCCAGGTAAATACTTCCTCCTAGTGCTCTCCATCATCTTCACTGATGATTTAGCATCAGGGAATAATGCTGACAGACTAAACATGTTTTCAGATTTTGCAAATACTGAAGCAGGTAAAGTAAACAAAGCATCACCTATAAAAGCAGACTCAGCTACTACAGTTTACATAATCTAACAGCCTACTCTTAGCACAAATTTCCTCTAAGTGAAAAAAAGTGATTAGAAAGAGATATATTAGATATCGTTATATCCCACATAAAGAACTGATTTTCTCTTCTACATCTCTATGTCTTCTGCCTGACACAGAAGCAATATAGAACCTTTTTGAAGTAGCTGTACAGGTGAGTAAGAAAGCAGGCAGGTAGGCACTAGACTGATCAATATCACACCAAGTGCATACAGTCTGCAAGGGTGGAAAAGTGCACACAGTCTAGAATATACATTCCTGCATGAAGAGAGAGGGAGCTCCATTTTATATGCTGCAGTTATCTCGAATGAGCTAGTTTAACTTTGGAAACAAGAGGTCATCTAACACTATTATTTTTCATGTTTGATGTTAAACACTGGCTGTTCTTACACAGCTTAGTCTAAGAATCAAGTCTTAAATATCAATTTGGATCAAAATGTTGAAAGTGCTAATTGAACTGGCAAAGATACCATGCTCACAATTAAAAGATGTCTCCATTTGGTTAGTGGCCAGATCCATAGCTGGAATAACGTTGCAGATGCCAGCTGATGGTTAGAGCCTGTTCCACTCTGAAACACAGTACTGCATTTCTTTCTTATAGATTGTAAGAGGCTACAGTGATTCTTACATGGTAGTGTAGTCACTGACTTCAGATAGTGGCTTTTAAAATAGGTAGTATTGTTTTCTTTTCTCAGTGACACATATCCAGCCACAATTTAAATATCAAAATATCCAGATTCGATTTTCAACAGAGCCACAAAGCCATCCTTCAACTATAATGTACAACTCTTCCTGTTGATGTGCAGTGTCCAATTACTTACAGATACATGCTTTATTCTTTTGAGTTGCCTATGGAATTCTAAGACAAATGCAAGTACAGCCTTGCCGTGCCTGTATTCTTCCCTTTTGCACATTATCAGGCACATCGTTAAGTTGATCAGTATTAATTTGATGAGTACTGGAACATTTAATCATCATTTTCACTGCTCATGTTATGCAGAGGAGTAGCAATATCCTATGAACAACTCTCGGTAGCAAACATTAAGAAAAACAAATGGAAGACAAATTTTAAAGCATCAAAGGTTTAAAACACTCAAGTGACAAACAGTCTAGAGTTGTTAAAGATCTATCTGGGACACTGTAGACCTCACAGGTGTCTCACAACTAGTATAATACACATTCAATACCCATTAAGGGCAAACATTTCAGATAAATATCATTCCAAAAATAAAAAGAAAGCCCACAAACTTGAAAGTAGAATGCTTTTTATTTCACTGAATGAGATGGCTCTCAGAGTAAGATAAAATGAAATTTAAGTCGGACTGGTTAGTATACCTGAGTGCCGTCATGTGTTTAGCAGCAGGATGCCATGAAGTTGGGACAGTGAAAACACACACTTAATTATTTTAGTTTTTATTCAAACAGAAATTTAGAAAACTGCTGGAGTTTCCCTTCAGGTTGCAAAACACATCAAAAGTAAAAGGGGAAGTGGACAAAGCCTGAAAATTTATTCCCATAATACAAGTGACAGTCACACTGATCTGTATCAAGTCCACCTTTTCTCCTCATAGCCCCAGAATCAAGTAAGCAAGATGCATGAACTTCTTCCATAGTTCCCAAACCAACAACAGCAGAATAAAGACGTTAGCAGATTGTAAAACAAGAAACTTCTTGAACAGAAAAGTAGACAGATCTGTGTATTATGCATTCCACCTTTACTGTAGTTCCATAGACATTAAAGTGAGCAGTACATCAAGTGTGAATTAGCAAGGAAAAGAATTGAAAGAAAGAAATAAAACCTAGGATTCACTATATGTCAAGGATAAAAATCATAAAACAAATTTAAGTGAAATCTCATGCTCTTCTAGTAGGGGAATAATTGAAAATAATAAGAATTAAAAAGCCAAACATCTTTCACACAAGCAACATTAGCCCAGTGAGATTTTCTATGTTAGAGAAATTACAGCTAAATATCAAAGGCCAAATTGAAAAATAATCTGTAACTGTTTTGTCTGTAAATAAAAGAATTCTCCCTCCAAATCCTCACACTTTTCTCTTTTCAAGACAACTCTTCCCATATTTCTTCTTTTCAAGGGGAAAATTTTTCACAGTGAGAACAATCAGCCCTTGGAATAATCTCCTCAGGGAAGTGGTGAATTCCCTAACATTGACCACTTGTAAAATTTTGCTGAACAGTGTTGGGACAGATTATCTAGACCATGCTTTTGCCAACAAAAGTTGGACCAGATGATCCTCGAGGTCCCTTCTAAATTGGTATTCTATGATTAATGGTTCTCCTCTGCACAAATTAGAAATTCAAGATCAACACACACCACTTCATCAATTCCAAATCATCTCAATTGAAAATGATGCTGTAAGGCATAGTAATGATGGTAAAAGGATCAACACTGTTCTTTGCTCCAGTCACCTGTCTTGCAGAAATCAGTACTATTGTTTGATACAATTTCATAGATCAGTATCTTCTAATCCCAGTGTTTCTGTAAGTATATATCCTAAATATTGACTGAAATTTTCCATTCCTTTACTCTCTTCCTTTGAGGAACAGGGTGCTGTAACATGAGTCAAAAGTTAAGTACTGCAACAAGAAAATAATCATGAAAACATCCATTCAAAGACAGTGTTAAATCCTAAAACATTGTACATCGGCATAAATACTTATTAATCATAAAAGGTTACTATTTCTACTACTTCTGTAATTATAGTATGATTATAGTATGATAAAGAGCAGCAACTCTCAAGGAAGTAAGTAGTGAAATGCATATTGATTAAATGTAGTCACCAGTTCGTAACAACAGATATCTGTGCAAAGGATAGATTGCCCAAGTTTTATTAACAATTTTTTCCCATTGCTTTGTAGTTTATGTAGTTCCATATATTACAGATCACTTTAATGCTTTGTCATCTCCGTATGTAAAAATTGTATGAAGACTGACATTTCTATTCCTTATCAAAGGTAATACATAGACACCTTGAAGCCTAACTATCTCAAGTAGGGTAAGCATAACTTTTTTTTTTTTAATCTTTTGCCTCAGTTTATTTTTTCTTATACTACTCAAAAGCAGAAGCAGGATTCTGCTCATCCCACCTATTAGTCCAATCATGCTTGAAATCCAATTTTACAAGACTAGTCATTTTCAAAAGCCCAACTAAAATTTTTAGCATGGATTTAGAGGTTATATGAAATGCTGCCGGTTCATAAAAGGATTTGAGGCCTGAAAAGATTCAGATCTTTCTCTAAAGTAGATTCTGAGGAATACCTGCCATACAAACTTGCAAAAGCTTCAGAGCCAGTTAAGAAGAAAGTATGAAAAAAACACCCACTGTTTCACATAGGTAAGAGAGTTGTTTGGAACAGCCCTCAGGATGTGTCAGATACTGCTGCAACAGGAGATTACACTAATAATGCAGCCTAGCAAGGAAATAACCCACCAAGAGAACAGATTGCTGAGTAAGCATTTAACATGACATCGATTTCTCAAGTTATTTTTTCAGTACTGTTAGATCTATGACTACAATGGCAAAAACTAATGGGGACTATCAACTAAACACAGTATGTTGTTGAAATATAAGGAATGAGAAGCAGGAAGTTTTTGTCTTTTTTACACTGAAGTGAAAGATAGTCCAACCAAACTACTTCAAAAGTGGAAGTAAACAGAATAATTACAGATTAACATATCTGCTAGAAGCAATACTTTTCTTCAGTATAATCTCTTGTATTTGAAGGAAGTGGCAAAATACAAAAAAAATTCAACCCCAGTGTTATCTATAGAAATAACTTTACACTTTTAGCTGCAAAAGGTGTATCCAAATTCGATGCCTTAGCTGTTAAAAAAAGATGTTGCTGTTTTGAAGCATTTAATTCCACACAAGCAAAATATACATATCTATTAAAGCCACTGAGAATATATAGCCAAAAATCAATTTTTCATACTTCATTATGTGTCTACAACTAGAAATCCTTCACGCAGTGGCACATACAGTATACATATTTATGTATTTTCCCCTGAGCAAAGGAGATCTTTTTACATTAAAAAAATGCACTAATGGAATTGGATACAATTTTGCAGTCTTTAGTTTCTTTTTATCAACACCCAGAATGATGTTTTGGCATCTACTCCAGATAAGAAGAGTTTCCCATCACCACTCCTTTCAATAAATTAAGAAGCAGGTAAGAATTGTCTCCATACTCATTAGTTTGTGGTAAGTAATGAGCACCAAGGAGATTCTCCTCCCTGCACACACTATCTATAAAACAGTGTTATCTGTAGAACACTGAAAGATTTACCTTAAGGTAGCATTAGGTGTACATAATTTATGAGGTTTAAAGCACAGAGAGCATAGGTATCTAGAGCACAAGAAGAATCTGTTTTATAGGCCTAGGATTAAGGTGAAAGTGCTAGCTTTTTGCTGCTTCCTTATCAGGAGACCATATTTTTTTGTAAGCCATATTTTTAAATCATTTTTTAAGCTTTGATTATAAAGAATTAAACCAACACCAATACTATAACTTCTAAGTCATCAGCAGTGACAGAGCAGAACAAGTCTCCTTCCCACCATTTTTTTTATTATTCTACATACATAGCTTTTTTTTTTTTTTTTAAATCTTTGATTAGAAAGAGATAGCTTCTGGTAAGATAGAGGTAAATAGAGTGTCTTTGGAATAGTATCAATAATGCAGCTTGTTCATTCAACATGTAATTTCCCTTTTTTCTCCCTCCTTTTAACATATATCAAAATGAGTCTATTTTCTCATCACCCCCCCCTTTGATATTTTATCTCATCCTATTAAGTCTCAGAACGGCTGTTGGCAATTTCTCACTTCTGACTTTGCAGAGTGAAACTTCGCAATAGTTTCCTTGCAAATCAGGTGGCTGGGGGGATTGCTTGGATAGATGTGCTTGTACCAACTGAGTTGATGATACACATCTACTTATTTCTCCAGATGGGTCCTTGCAAATATTCTGTTACCTGCCTGAATTTTCTTCTACAAGAATGGCTCAAGCTACCATAAGGATCCTTCATTCCCTACAGTGTGGAAAGATTTAGGGCAGATGAAATTATTCCATATTACTTCTTCCAAAGACTTTTTTCTCCTTCCTCTTGTCAATAGCACATCATTCTACAGGCTTAATCAGTGTGACAAAAACTTCATGTTCCAGTGATAACTAAGTCTTAATGGGAAAGGTTTTCCATTGCACGTGAAAGTACCATTTTAACACGTGATATAATCATCAAGCTTAAGCAGCACAGAAACATATGATGTCCCTTCACTAGAGTGAATGCCATAATATTTAACCCTCACTGTAGCATCAACTTCTGTACATCACCTATTTAATGGAAATGGTTTAAGCCTTTCAGATTGCATTTTATAAGCCGGTGATGGAGTGGGGGGGGGGATTCATCTCATACAAAGGGAATGTATATTCCTTAAATACTTAGCTCTGGTATAAATGTCCTGTATTTTCAAAAACTTATTTAAATTTTGTCAATTTATGAAATGGCCAATACCAGATACTATCACAGTAAAACATAAATGAAAGTTTTTCTGAGTCCAGTTGAAGAATTGATTAGTATTTCTTTAAAACAATTTTTACCATTTAGTTTTTACAACAGTTTAATTCTTTCTGCTTCCAGTAACAGACAACAATCATCCCTTGAGCCAAAAGAGCTCCAACTGAGTAGAAATTAGGGAAGGAACTAGGATGTTTGAGACATCCTAGGGGACAAAGGGACAAAGAAAATGGTATGAGTTAAAGAGAAATACTAAATTAAATGTCTGCTTTCATAAGCTTTGCTGAGCCTAATACAGCACATCTGTGTATACTGAAGAGCAGACAGTTGTTTTATAAATTAAAAAAAAAAAACCAACTGCAGAGAAGTCTCTATTCATTATCTATGCTCTTAAGGAGTGCATTTTTTTTCCATACATCATTCATGTACAAATGCAGAGATTTCAAAGGAAGAAGTATTTCAGAGTGAGTTTTCACCAAACAAAATAGCACAGGCTGCGATGATGGCAAAATTAGAGACGCTTAATGAAGGCAACAGAGTGAAAGCAGCAACACTGCCATGGGTTCTGGCCCTCCCTCACCCCATTGCCATCTAGGCACCATGGTCACAGATTCAATTCCCAAGTAGAGGGAATTAAGCATTTGGGAATTTGCGTGAAGCCAAATAACCTTATTCCTCAGCTGAGAATGAAAAAAAGCAAGCTGCAGGGCTAGACTTTCTGAAAAGAGATCAGGATAGATTGTTTTCATGACTATTTGGAGCTCCCATACACATCAGCAGCTAAATAATAGTCTAATTTTCAAAGCACATAGTTTTTGTTTATGTTCAGATTTTCACAAAGTTAGTGCAGCCAAACTGTTGTCCCTTTTTGAAATTCAGAAGGCATCCAATTAGACGTTCAGCTCACTTAAGGAAAATCCACTGCTGATTGTACGTATTTAGCCTTTCAAGAATATCTGGTCTCTTAGCAAACCTTGTGTACCTTCATGGAAGGAAAAAGAAAAAAAAAACAAAACCAACAGAAAAACAGACAGCAGTGCTTTTTTTTTTTTTTTTTTTTTCTTCAGATGAGCAGAAGCCAGGAACTTCTGTATTCTCCACAGGCCAGAGGGGTAGTTCTGCAGCAGGGCTGATGGACTCTGCCAGTCACTAATAAGCAGTAAGGATATAATGGCTATGTTTCATATTTTGGCAAAGAAAATAAGAATTATTCATCAACTGATGGGTTTCAGCAAAGCAGCTCAAAGGTTCAGCTACTTACTAAACACAGTTGTTTGATTTGCACCCTGGCTGAGCTTCACTCCATCCTGAAAATCATTTCTTTATAAAAAAAAGGCTGTAAGCAAAGCAGTAGTAAAATTAATTTTATTTCTCCATTTTTAAAAGAGCCATTCGCTCTTTACACATTGTGCACACATTTCAGCATGCTCCATAAGGAGAGAAACAAAACTTCCTCAACAGACAATGTAACACCACCCAAAATACAATTGCTTTTCAGTCCTGTCAGTTCAAGCTTTCTATACGTGTTTTTCTCTTCCATGTTTCAGCAAAATCTCACTTTTTTTTCCCTTGTTTGCTGCCACAAGCTAGCCTGAAATACACACACAACTGCAAAAATCATTCAGATAGGACTAGAATGGCATACATAAGGTGGACACAGTGTATTACTGAGCTTATTGTCACTCTAGGTCCCCTGGTTGCCCAAGCAATTCTGAGGTACAAAGTTGCAGTTCCTCGTTCCATAATTCCATAATCCATAATCATTTTGTTCACATCAACAAAATCACAGAAACACTTGAAAAGCAGCATCAGGTGTTAAGCATCCAACAACTATATAGTACTAGTAAACAACCACATTTTGTTGAGCCCTTACATCACTCAGTAATTTCTCTTCCCCCTCCAAGTACCACAGTTTTACAAAGACCTATAAGAGCTACTGAGCATACGTTAAAGTATTATTCTATAGTGAAATTACACAGACTGTACCCATCGTAAATACACGTTGGCCTGTCCTTTCATTAGAAGGTGGTTTTGATGCTCTCTGTGCGAAAAAACAGTAGCAAAACCAGTGGGTTTACATTGTTGGGTAAAAGTGTGGTGGCCTGGAAAGCCAGGAGAAGTTAGAAGGACATTCTGCTGCAGCTCCATCTCCAACTAAAAGGGAAATGTGTTAGTTCTGTGATTAGATGAGTTTCAGTACATACATGCTTAATTTTCTAAGGGCTACAATTTGTTGAAAAGTGACTCAACTTCTTTTCAACCAGCTTCCGCTTTCATAACTGGCAAATGAAAAGGACACCTACCTATTTCCTACAAGGAACTGTAAACATAAATTGACCAAATATAGCTATTCATAAACAACAATAAGAATACGTGAATGGCTGGAAAGAACAATTTGAGTAAAATGCACTAGCCAGAAGCATACTAGCCTTATCTTCTTGAGATAGCACGTTGGAAAGAAAACAGAGCAGAATATTTGATACTTCTCTACTCCTTTCCATGAAGCTATCAATCAATAGGGACAAGTAAGATGCTGAGAAATTCCATACACACCTATTTCTTCAGCTTGTAAGAGTCATATGGATTGATTTCTCTCATAATTGACTGAAGTATTGTTTGTTTCAACAAATACAGGAGAGGCTTCAGAGGGAATGCTACAAAAGCACTGCTAAGATAATATATAGTAAAAGTAAAAATTAATAAACAAAGGAGTGATATGACATAAGAGGTAAGATGAGTAAGTACTAACACAAGAAGGAAAGGAAGAAAAAGCTACAGTAGCACACAAAACCTGCTATTTGATGCAATGTCATATTCTTCAGGATTTCTAAAAGGCACTTGCCACTCCGATGTGTTTGAAATAACAAATGTAACAATAAACATCTTAAACCTTAGCACAATATTAAAATTGAAGGATTGTATGAAATATCTTTATTATTTCTAACATATTACCTGTCCTCTATACAGAGAACATTTACAGATCTGACCCTTACAAGAAGGCTGGGGCACCCATTATGCAAAACTAGACATTGAGACAAAACACCAGTTTTGACTAGTAGCATAAATGAGATTTATTTGTCTGCAGAGTGATACATCATAAGGTTTACTATCTGTGAACAGGTTTCTGTTAAATATAGAAAAATATCAAACCCACAACCTCGCAGAAAAAAAAAAAAGGATTACAAGTTTAGGTTAAGATATCCTTATATCCTGCCCTAGCTATAAATTAATAAATGAGAAAGAAACAGGAAAGCGTCATCATTACAATTTCTCTAAACACAAAAAATACATTAAAATGTCAAAAGTAGCTCCACATTGAGTCTCCTGGGCAGAAATGCATTATACATAGCATAACAAGTAGAATTCCAACTGGTTTATTACATTAAGCCTCAACTCTAGAGGTCCTTAAAAGTTACCTGAGATCATATGGAACTTCAAGAATATTTTAACTGCTGATTAGATTGAATCTCAGTTAAGTCTTTCCTGAAGGTTACAAAAGTTTTTAGCAGTTTCCTTCCCTATTTTTTTCCCCTCTTCTTCCTCTCACATTCCAATATAAAGAAGAAAAAAATAACAAAACATTGCAAAATAGTCTACTTTTAGTATTTCTGGCCAAACAGAGAAAGACTTTCTTTCTGGATTTCTAATTTAGGCTGGTGATCTTAAATTGTCTGATCACTTTTAAATGCTTTAAACCCAAGTAATAAGATAACAGAGCAGGCATACCACCTCCAAGGATATTATTCTTAACAAAAAATTAGCCCTATCATAACAGCAGAAAATCCTATAAAATTTAAAACTTTCGACAAAAATTAAAAATTCTGACACCAAGTGCTTGACATACAGATAAAAATAATATGTGGCTGCACTATTTTAGAAGGGCTACAAACATGGAGAAGCAAGTCTATTATGTAAGGCTAGCACTAAGAATATATGTGTGTATATACGAACATATTCTTTTATGCATATATAGTGCAGTTCAAGCATAGGGATTCCCAAACTGGCTTTAGCAATATCATTCTGATGCCAACGAAGTCCACGTGCAGCAGTTTCTTGTTTACTTATCTA
Organism: Ceryle rudis; assembly: GCA_033439905.1. Classification (NCBI taxonomy): domain Eukaryota; kingdom Metazoa; phylum Chordata; class Aves; order Coraciiformes; family Cerylidae; genus Ceryle; species Ceryle rudis. The sequence goes on from JAAGNO010010392.1 coordinate 14,613, forward strand.
CGCAAGAGAGAGGTACCTCACCTACCTTGTTTAGAAGCTACCGTGAACATCTCTGCACTACACCCCAGCCTGCAGATTGGGCATGGCCAGGTGGTATATTGCACCAAGGTAAGGGTGTCTCCTTTTGCCATTGCCAGTTTTGTAGCCCAGCACTTGCACCCCTGATGCCATGAGCTTTGTGCAGTGGGGAGACGTAGCAGCTTCTCCTGCTAACACATCTGGTGGTTTCTTCTTTTTGGTTGGTTTGCTTCTTAGGCTTTTTTTGGTTGGATTTGGGGTTTTGCCCCATTATGTCTAAACATAGTCTATAAAAACACACATGGTTCTTCAGGTACAACAACATTGCAAACCATATGCTAAATGCCACTTCTGTACCCCAAACATAATTCCTTACAAGCCATTAACCAAACATGCATCATCATCCACATTGACAGAAATCAGAAAGCTTTCATGGCCCAGGAAACTCAGCAAAAGTAAGTGTGAAAGGAATTCTAAGCAGGAGTTAATGCCCCTGCATTTCTGGATAAATTCAGAAAGCACAGTATTAAGACAGCCTCTGTTATCCATCAAACCTACAGCAAAAATGCATCATCTTTTTCTGCTAAAGTAGCTCCCCTACTACCACTCGGCAGAATTCACCTTCAGTCATGGGGAAAAGGAAGGACACTGATGAACCTCAGCCCAAGATCTCAAAAGTGACAATCTCTTTCAGCTACCTGCTGGAGCATGTTAACAGTGGTGTGACTACAGCTGAGGGCATCAGCACACAGTGAGCCTCATTCTTCCACCTCAAAATCTAGAAAGGAGGAGGATTCCCTCTCCACTATCAGTTAAATGACAAACAGATACTTTCAACATATGATTATAGACCAAAGAGGGTTTCTAAGATAGGAAAGACCTTAAGAACTAGAAACAAGGGGTGTCAATATTCTATTCCTGTCCCCTCATCATAGTAATATTGAAGACATTCTTCTTTATTTATCCTCCAGCCTCAGGCTGAGTCCTTCACACACCTTTATCTGAGAAGAAGGAAAGATATTAGTATTTTTATATTCCTTCAAAAATAATTACCAAAATCCAACAAACATAAAGGAAATAGTTGACCTTGAAAATACATACAGGGGGGGAAAAAAAAAAAAAAAAAGACATTTAAAAGTTCTCATCCTTAATAAGGCAAGATAATTCAATGTTTTTCCTGTCACTTTCAACAACAGACATACATCAGATCAACACCCACCTACCAGAAATTAGCACACTTTTATCCTGCTACGAAATACAAAGGCGGCATTCTTCTGAAACCAATGAATTACAGATTACGTTGTAATGTCAAGGTAGTAAGACTGACAATGAATTACACTAAAGAAAAAAATGACCACCATCCATTTCTCTGCAATTAAAATAATGTAAGTTCTGCCTTTTACAGCCCTGTGGTTTGTACATCCATTTAATAAGTTGCTGCGGTAGTAATATTGTTATTAAAGTGTTGGGTTTATGGACTTGTTCTCCCCTATAAAGCATTCTACTTCAAAGCATTCAGTGTCTTGTATCTTTGTCATTTTTCATGTGGGGATGAAAAGGAATCCCCTGTCATAAAAAAAAAAAAAAAAAAAAAAAAAAGGACAACTTTGTTCCAGTCAGGATGTTTAGGTATCTGAGGCCACAAAAGCATGCAGGTGGCTGCAGAAGAAGCCCCTGAGCCTTATGCTCTGTGCACTCACTAAGCACTCAATACAGTGGACTCATTTCTGAAGTACTATGACAAATCTGTGCTGTTTTTGGTATGAAAAAAAGTAACATGCACACAACCATCACATTAGATCTCTCAAAAGCAAGATCTTCAAGGAAATATAATAGTGGGCAGGAAAACACAAACTTCAGAATTATTTTAACAAGTTAAATTATTCTTCAAAAATATTCCACTTTTTACAAGACTGATATTAGATTAATAATTTTTACTTATTCCATCAAAACATACACAGCTAATGAGAGGCAAATATAACTCAATCTTGTAACCTCTTGGGCACTACGACCAACTGGAAACATGATTAAGAGTCACCACTGTGTTCTCAAAGCCACACCAAAACTGAGTTTAGGTAACATAGAAAAAAATGTTAATTTCAAAGACATGACCTTTCTGTAATCTGTAGATATTTGGTTCATGATTTTAGACCATGCTAAGAAGTTAGCTACATACAGCTTTGAAAATCAAATTTAATAATGAACCTAATTATAAAAGCAATCACTGTGTATTTTCCTCTTTTTAACAATACTATAAAGTATGAAAAGATGATATGCTGTGTTAACATAGTTGAACTCAATTCATATTTGTTTATAATTAGGCTTGAAGACATGCTGAGGTCTTCCTAAATTATCACCATGACGTGATGCAAAGAAGATGGCATCACCAGATGACAAGGAACAAAAAGCAGCTGTCTGCCTCTGCAGCAGCACTGTGCTCACCAATTCCAGCACCAGTGTATGAAATACAGATACTGTACTTCTGTAGAAACTTCAAAAATAATTAAATCCTCGTGATGAAAAACTTTCTGGCCTGCAAGGCTGATGCTTTGCCTTAGCTAAGCAATTTCCTACAGCATGATATTAGGCCCTGCTTTTTGCAAACACATCCAGTCCTGCAATCCTGTTTGGGTCCAGCTACTGAATTAACCATATGCTTATGAGAAACAGTAACTGTCACAGGCAGAACTGCCTTCTACTGAAAGAGATTAAAGCATTATCTCTTTCCAGTAGATAGCATATTGATAGCAGTGTATCATTTTTTTAAACTTCCAACAGGTACTGGTGGAAGTTGAAAAACAACTCTGTGTTCTACACAGCCAGTTAAAAATCAAGTGACTTGAAAGCAACTGCTGACTAGAGTAGTCCGAGACTTAGAAATAAATCTCTTCAACTCTACAACAGAGTTTCAGTCTCCTTTTTAACAGGATGACCAATCTGGTATCAAAAACAGAACTTCACTTTGCAGCACACACATACTGTATTTGGTGAAATTTTAACTGGAATTTCTCTCACATTGATCATTTTCATCCCTCAATTACATAAGAAGATAAATCATCATGTGCCACAAAATTATACTCTTATGAAAGTATATTCACTCCTTAAAGTCATACTGTTTATAATCAGTATTCATACGCCAACTTGAACTTCTTCATAATCTTTCCAACTATTTTTTTTCCAACTATTTTCTAAAAGGTAGGGAGGAACTTGATTTTTTTTGTTTGTTTTTTGTTTTTTTTGTTTGTTTGTTTGTTTTGTTTTGTTTTTTTTTTTACAATTATCAAAAATAAGCTACAGTTCATTTTTCATACAGAAAATAATTTTCTCTAGAAGATGAGGACCTGCTTTTAGGGCTTTGCACTAGATACCTCGTACCAGTTTAGTCCCCTGCATGTTGAAGTAGTTTGTAAGACACTTCATACTTTTCCACATCTCTTTTTCACTACAGTTTACACCAGACAATCTCTTGCAAGGTACAAACCTGCATCTGCAAAAGCTGACTTGCTGCTCCCTCCACGTTTAACTCTGGCATAATTTAGCAAAGAACATATCACTTTTAAATGAGTGTAAAATTACTGATCTGAATTGACAAGAAGTTTCACACCTGACTGCTAATGATGTTTCCTTAGATCACTTAATCAGAAGGGATAATTATTGAATCACAATCTCAAAAAGACAATATTAAAATCACACTTTTCCTCAAAGTGTTATATTTCAAAGAGTATCAGAGTCAATAGGACTGGAACTGTCAAGTCCTCAAATCAGAAGTGTTACCAAAAAAAATTATATATAGATACATACCCTTTCCTTGACAATAACAACCCCCTCCAAAGGAGTCGAGCTATCAAAGCATTTTGATATTCCAAATTTCTCATTGCATTCGAGCCTTTTCTTATTCAGAGATATATTATTTGAGTGTTTGAGTAAGTACAGAGATGTGTTCCTGCTGTACCTGAGTTTGAGTACTTGGCAGACACACTTTTTGTCTATTATTTTAAGTTTCGGTGAACAATTAAGGCTCAAAACAAGCAGTGTTTCTGCAAAAAAAAAAAAAAGCTGCTTTGATGATGATTTTACACAAAGAGAGCAAGAATAAGGGAAAAGACACATCTGCCTGATAAATGTACACACCTGTATCTGCTGATAACATGCTTTATGTACTTAAATACCCTAAAAACTGGTAACACAGAAAAGAAATATGACAGTCAAAATTCTGGCGTGATTTAAGCCTGAACTGAGAACAGTATCATCATAATAGGTCTACTCTGTACCCAGCATTAACTTTCTGTTTGTGTACATCCAGACAACGGGATAGAATGTCTCAGCTTTATCTTTTCTTGGCTAAACACGTTATGTCTACAGCATGAAGACTATAGTATCTCTGAGTAACTGAGCAGTACATATTATGTTATCAGAACACTGCATGGTAAGCACAGGTTTCATTTTTAAACTGCAATAGATTTTCTTCATATTTTTTTCAGTGATTTATTATACTTGCAGAAATAAATGCTACTAGACTGCAGCAACTTTTTAACACATTTCCTGGCGTTGAGATAACACTGAAACATCTCACCTGCATTTCACATTAAAAAAAGGCAATCCCGAGGTCTATGTTCTGATGCAGAAACCTAACCTGAGATGAGCTTCTTCAAGTTGTTTTTTGCACTCTATAAGGGAAAACGTTAGCATGGTCTCAGTTTCAGCTGTTTGGCTTCCTTATTTCCAATAAAACACTCTGGTTTTACTACTGTCCATGTAAAGCTTATATTTGTTACTGTCTTGTTACGTCACACAGTATATGGGTAAACTTATACAGGAGTAGCTCTTTCGCATCAGGAAAAGGGGAAAAAAAAAAGAAAAAAAAAAAAAGGCAAGCCTAGAAACACCAAGAAAAAGCTCAGCATCTTTCAGAGGATCGGGGAGGGGGGCGGGGAGGGGGAGAGATAAGAATCAGAGAAGATATCTGCTCTAAACTTCGTACCTCAGTAAAAGCTGAAATCTGTATTATTTCTCCTGAGAGCACTGAATCTAAATAAGCAAACACCAAACAAAGCAGGAGAACTCTACACAAAATAGCTCTCGGTACTCACCTAGTGCTGAAGACCAGTGCAGGAAAGAAAGGCAGCAAGTAATAAGCACAGACGAATTTCATGCTGGAGCTCCTCTGTTGCGTTCCGTTCCTCGCTATCCTCTTCTCACCGACTCTTTCCTGTGTGCCCGACTCTTCCCGAGCCTCGCCTCGGGAGCTGCCCGCCCTGCTGGGGAGGGTCCTCGCTCCGCCACAGCAGGCAGACCAACAGACAGAGAAAGGACGGGAGCGGCGAGCGGGATTTGAGCTTAGGAGTGATGTCACGAGGCAAAGCGAGCCGCTGCTGCTACCGCTGCAGCCCCCACAGTCCTCGGGAGCCCCCGGCCCGGCTGCTGCCAGCCGGCTCCAGTCGGATGCGCCGGGATTGCTGCCTAAACGGCGGCCGGGGAGAGAACGGCACACGGTGCCTGGCACTTTGCACGGTCGTGGCAGCCAAACATAGCTGAGAAATTCTTCCTGGATGAAAATAAATAAATAAATAAATAAATTACAGCAACCAAAAAACCTACAATGAAAACACCACCAATATTTTCCAACGAGAGTCTTTATTCGAAGTGAATCCAGCCAAGATTAGTGAACAGAGGCAGGAATGATTTCAGGTAGGTGTTAAGTCACAGATCTGGCTGCCACTACAGCTCGAAAGATGTCATTGCTGCAACGCAAGAATTCAAAAGTTGCTGTCTGAATTGGGTATTCACTGACCTCAGTGCTACATCGAGTTGAAGGTAAAAGCAGAAAGAGCTTCCAAACTAGTGTTTTGAAACATTGATAACATCTCTAAAAGCCCTTCATCACCTGAAGCAACTGATAAGAGCTGCAGAGCAATTAGGACTGTTTTGCCTACTTTCCATGTTTGTATTTCACCTGACCTTCATTTAAGTAAATCAGTTACGGTTAAAGGTGTTTTCAGAATCTAAATATTCCCTACCTCGACACAAGTGAAGCTGACCTGAAGATAAAACATACACAAGTATAACATTCAAAGAGGAATCATCTTTCCATGCAATAAAAAAAAATTAAAGCAAAAACAAACAAACAAGAACAATAAATACAAGAACAACAAAAGCCCCCAACCACAAAACTAACAAAGTTATTGACAAATTAAGTATGATTATTACAAGAAGGAGTTTTGGTCATCTGTGTGCTTGTCTGGTAATATGAAAGGCATCTAGAAATGACAATATAAATCACCTGAATAAAATGAAAGTTTCCATAGTTTAAGCTGGTGTGTCATTGTATTCAAATGCTTATTGAGGACTAATTTTGGAATCCAAAATAAAGCAGAAATTCACTGTTTGAAGTGAATGGGAATCTTTTTGAAAATAGTATTGGCCCTTAATCAGAAATACACCTGGGAGACAAACAGAATTAATAAATTATTTTTTACATTCTTCAGTAACAAAGTGAGAGGAAAGGGAGAGAAAAGAAGAAAATTAGGCAATGTACCTAACCAAAAAAAAAAGAATAAAAGCATCTATTTCTGATTCATATTTTGGTGTCCAGCTCTCACATTTTTTTTCTTCAGCACACCTGGGAGAAAGTTCTATTCAAAACACATAATTTTAAATCAGCATTTATTGTTATTGTGATACTACATACCAGCATGAAAGAAACAGCCATGTTACCATGGATACTTATGATAGAATAGTAAAAAGGTCATAAAAAGTGCAGTCAGCTTATCATTTTCTTTTCCAGAAAAAGCCAACCTTCCCAGGCTACCAGGCACCTCACGGTCAGGTATCAGCAGCTTATAGTTCTTCCACCTTCCTTTTACATGGACATACATCTGGTGGCATGTAGGGGGAAGGCACTGATGTGTCAAGGGAGAAAATTATGCCTGATGATGCTGAGTAAGCTTAAGAAAACTCATACGACATTTTGCAAAATTAATAATTATTTTTTAATTCTGTTACTGCTTTGCATCTTGGGGGGGATGGGGGGGAAGTGGTGAAAGAGAGAGGCCTACTACTAAGTTGTGGTTTCATCTCAAGGGTTTTACATTGCTTGTATGGAAGCACATCTCTAGAAGTGGTTTAGTGGCTCTAGTAAAGGCAGCCTGTCGCTATGATGCTCTATCACCCAAACTTCATATCATTCTTTGCACGTTTTCTGCATCCTGATCAGAAGTGGTTGAACAATGAGAAAGCTTTCACACTTACTAACACTACTGGCTTAAGTCCTGCTCTGATGTGAACATCGTACACCAAGATTGTCACAGCTCAGTTTCAGCCTATGACCACCTCAGGGTAGTGGATCTGTAGCACACTTTCCCCATTTCACATCAGAAGATGGGAGCAGCGGCTCTCACTCCTCTTGGGCACAGCCTGCTCACAGCCAGGCTCTGTGGAGATGGCAGTGGTGGCTAAGCAGCAAGTGCAGCCATTGCATCCCTAAAAATTGAGATACGCACAGATAAAATTGTATCACCATGAAGAGAAATACTCTGCTGTGAATGCAGGTTGGATAAAAAGAAAAATTGTATTTTTAGAGGCAAATTTCTGTAATTAAAGACTGGGCACTTAGTCTTGAATGTTACTCTTCTCAGACTTGACTATGCTCAAGCTGATCCTTGAAGATACAAAAACTATCCTTTCTCCACCCCCCTCATTCAGTTAACTGACCTTGATCTGGAGCTTTCTATTGTTTTGAAGGGTCTGGGGATTTTTTTGGTTTGGTTGGTTTTTTTAGAGGAGATTTAGTTTAACAGCATAATGTGCATCTGAACAAACGAATAATATATGTATACCAAAAACTGGGAAAGAATTATTCACAGATTTTCTTAGACTGTACAGCCAATTTGCTTTGTGCTGCACACACTTAAAGCAAGATCAAATATTAATGTATAACAACTTCAAAGACCTTGGATAGAAATATTCCATATAAACACATTGGACATGCAGAACTCTTAAGAAATATCTTTTTACTCTTCTAATTAAAAGCTTTACATTCCTTGTCTCAAATTTATTGATAGTCTTACTAGATAAATAATTACTCCTAGATTAACAAGCAGAAGTAATGTGATTATATATGCTCTTTTACAAATAACCATACAAAGAAAACATAAGAAGAAAGCAATTGCTCTATTACGCAGAATTCCAAGGCATTTCAAACACCAGTTGTCACACAGGTTCTTGCAAGTTTAGCTAAATATCCTGATAGTGTAGGAATATCATTGCCTACTTAGGAAAATTAATCAACTCTCTCCTTTTGCAAAATACAACACAAGCCTATGCTTGCCAGAGCAGAAAGATATCCACTTATGCCTGTATTTATGTAGCAACTACTATAGCAGGGGTCCTAATTTTATTTTCATTCTTTGGAAATAATGGTAATAGAAAAAGAAATCATGAAATGATGGCATATATATTCAATTATTTTGAAAGCATATGCGTTAATAGAGGAAAATTTCTATAAATATACTTAACAAAGCAGACCATTATCCTATTTGCTGTTGAATTCTAAATGTTGAACTCTTCACAATACTTTGCACAAAAGAATTTCAGCGGCATATGGGCACAACTGTTGGGGAAAAAAAAAGAATATATTTCTTTTCAAGGTGCTTTACAAAAGCAATTGGTAAATTTTTATTTGTGGAAAAAACCCAACAACCTACAGCTGAGACAAAGCTAGAGGTAGAAGTCAGCTGTCCCAGTTTCATGTCCAGTGCTCTATGAAACACACTATATTATGACACAATTTTCGTATCACCACTGCACTTCAGAAAATTCCAGAATTTTGATGTATTTGAGTGTGTATGCAGTTATACATAAACACATACAAATGCACTTATATTTTTGTTGAACTGAAGCACCATTTTAGATAACTAGAACAGTAACTTGATACAATTTTACACTGAATACAACATACTGCACTTCTATGTCTTAAAAGGACTTAGGCCGACTCATCAGTACTCTCTTTTTAAGGTTAATTACCTTGAGCTAATTAACATTGCAGCCCTCAGTGATGCAAGATGAGTGCAAGTAGAGTTCTGCTCAACCAGTACTGTTCTCTTAGAAGGGACAAGTGACTTACAGGACATACTTCAACTGTTACTCATACTTCTCTCTCCCTTCAAAGAAAGATTTCATTTTAACTTTGAAAATAGATGCAGCATTCCTTTTTCTATTTCTTCTTCTGCTTTTCCCACTCCATCTTCTCATTCTTCCACCCCCCCCAAGTGGAGAGATTCTCTGCCTTTGGAAATGCTTCTTGATATCACGAAACTCTTAACAAACTTTTTAAGCAAAGTGTTCTTACCAAATAGGAAGGCAAAGCATAAGTCTCAGACTGAAGTATTTCAATATACTGGGCCTAATGTTTCATATCCACATGTACAAAGGCAATCAACACAGACGCATACATAGAATTAATGCATGCAGTTTATTATTGCTGTTGATTGAAACCTGACACTAACAATACCACTTTGTGAGATAATAGGTTTGGGGTGATTGATTCCCAACTCAGTCTTCAACACAGACACATGCTTTTATAAACACTGTGGGAATATGCTTTCTCTGAATGGTGAAACCCCAGAGACTTGCATGGCCAAGAAAGGTGACAAACGTGTAAGTGTGGAAGAGTTTCTAGAAGTATTGTCTTCTGGAGTGTATACTTCACTTTCATTTAAAAGTATATATTTCAGGTGAGACAGGATATTTATTATTACCTCTTACAAGCATGCACATAACAGAAATATTCAGAATCACACAGATAATCCAACTTTCACAGCATCTCAGAAGAAATCTGATATGCCATTATCTCTTTTTTTTTTGAGGTGTTGAAACTTCTAGCAGTATGTTTAAATACCGTACCACATAACAAAACAGTGTTAGAATACTAGCTCAACACACATTGATAAATCATCTTTATTTGTACTCAGCTTAAAAAAAAGTACGATGCAGTTGACAAAAAGATAGTGCCTAACTAACTCCAGTATCAAGAAAAAAAAATGGGGATGTGGGGGTGGTGGAAACCTTGGCTGCCACAGTGCTGGAATTACACTTTAAACGTCAGAGTTGAGTAAAAGCTGCTACACAGGCCCCTTTGAAGGTCATTTAAATTTTTAAGAGATTTTCAAGGTAACCCTTTTTAAATCTAAGAAACAGTCAATTCAGAAGTGAGTTCATTAACATAATAAAGAAGTAAATTTAAGCTCATTGTTAACCCTGCTTTTAGCAGGTTAGACTTCCAGTTGAAATTATCATTTGAGCCATTAGCAAATATATGCAGCCCACATAGGTTTGCTGTTAAAGTACAAAGAAATGAGCAATTTAATGAGCATGTGATTACACGGGGGGAAAAATAGTTTAATTTCATTCTATGAAACACCTCTTTTTTCCACTGTCCAAACCAACAATAATTATGTATTTAATATTTAACATATCTGACCTGCCTACCTTAGCTTCACCTTGAACACCTATATTTTATGTAATAGTGTAAATCCGGTAATTCTGGTAGTGACAACAAGACTTAATCCAACCACTACATACATGATAAAAAGCAGTTCTAGGATCTCAAAACACAACAAGAAAACCAAGTCACTTGATAATATCTGGACTTCCTAATGTTGACCACAGAGTCAGATGTGCTGAACCTCTTAATCCATAAATTTACAAATTTTCATTTAAACTTGTATGTGGCAGAGCAAAGTGAGGAGGAGAAGAAAATGGTATGAGGGACATCCATCTTCTACTTTGTGCTGCATAAGGTGTGCGAGTATAACAATTAGGATCAACCCTCAACATCAACAAATGACCTGTAGAATATAACTTGGTATTAGGAAACACAAAATATTTTACTTTTTTTTCCTCTTTTTTTTTTTTTCTTTTTGTGGAAGCTTCTGCTTCTGACACTGTTATAAATGTCTCTGCTTATACATCTAAAACAAGTTATCCCTGATAACCTGTAGATGCTGTCATGTGTGGTGGTGTTTATTTAGACTCCACTATATCAAACACTTCCAAGATTTCAGAGAGAACTCTTTCATTTTGTAGCCACAGGAACTGAGACTTAAATCAAACATGCCACCAGGTTCACCAAGGTCACTGAAAAAAAGGAGTTTGAATGTCTTCAGAAACAGTGTTTCAGTCAGTAGTCATTGACATTAAAACTCCTTTTTTAACGTCTCAGAGCTGAGGTTTGCTTATATCCAGCAGACACCTCAGGCCAAATCTGTCTTCCTGTAGGGAAATTTAATTCTGTTCAAGTCAATATTCATTCAAAACTGAAGGCAACACTGCATACACCACGGTAGTTTAACAATCTACCAACAGGTTAATTAAAAAAATATTTATTAACTCTGAAATTATTTCTTAATTCAATTAATATTGTGTTATGTTGGATAATTTTGCAAGTTGTTATAGTGATTTTATGACCAAGTAGAGGTTACCATAAGAGCCTATAAGCAAAGGAGAATGTTCCATAGTTTCTTTACAAAGCTAAAAATAGAACGTGTTTCATGCTCTTATTCACACCCATCCTATACATACATGCCTTCCCCCCACATAACTTCTCTTAATAAAGTAGAAGTGTAAGGCTTTTAACCAATAATTGGATTTTCTTGATGAAATAATGAGAATTTCCTAATATTTTGAGCTGTTTTCTGTTACGCCCTATTAAAAACCTCATTTTAAAAAGCTAGAAGTGAAGCTCTAATTCAAAATTTATTAAATATGACATGCATTAGGATTATATTATCAAGATCATATCAAAATGTCATTAATACAGAAATAATGGGGACTCAGTGAAAATTGCTAAATTATATCAACAGTGAGATTGTCACACTAATATTATGCTATAATTGCATAGTTAAAAAATCTTGCAGATCTCTGCAGGACAATGGACCAATTGCAATTTTTTTAGGAAAAAAAGCACACTGTAGGTACAATGTGAAGCAGTCTATTCAGAATACAATGTCACTACAATTTTTTTTTTATTAATTGTATACATATTTAGGACATGTCTCATTAATGCTCTAAGACACACAGTCCATACAAATACGTGGTAACAGGCAGAGTAAAGTATCAATCAAGCAGAGCAAACAAGTGTGACTAGGATACTTTTGTTCTGTTTACGTGCAAAACTTCAAATGTTAACTCATTGCTTTTGTCTCCCCATAAACTGTTGGGACTCACAGTAGGAAAAGAGCATCTGTACTTCTCCGTAGCCATCTGTGGTCCTATCCCCGGTGAAGTGAAACACGCAGTAAAAGACAAGCTCAGAGCTGCAATCTGTAAGCTCTGCAGACCTTAAGCTCTCTTTCCATCTTTTTTGTTCCAGATAGATACATTTTATTTCTATAGGAATCTTTTGCTTTATTAATTTTGTTTATAGCTATGAGTTGATGGGGGTTGGACTAGATGACCTCTAGAGGTCCTTCCAACCCAGACATTTCTATGTTTCTATGAGTTTCCACTCATTCATGAGCTGTCTTTTCAGATTTTAGGAGAAATCTATCCAAATAGTCACATGTGAATTACTGAACAGTAACACAGGAGCAAAACTTACCTCTATAGATACTGTGTCCATTCCCATCTCTCTAATGTACTTTTCTGCCAACAGAACTAAACAGAAGATGTACCAGCACTATGGCTGGAAAGCTCAACTGGAGAAACAAAGAATGACTGAAGGGATGTCTGGCATGGCACAGAGCTATATGTCAACCTTTTTTCAGTTGCCTTACAGCTGAGTGCATTGGTGCTCTTCTTTCAAGAAACATGGATCCTTGCAATTAGGAATACATTCAACAACCCTTCTTCTTGAATAACCACTGGCTTGATGGTTGGAGAAGAGAGGTGACTATTTTGTCATAGCAATGAATCGAGCCACAAAAACAACTCATGCAAAGAAGGTTGATGGTGAAACACAGCATGCAACATGGCATGTAAACATGTAACTATGCAGCTTTCAAATCCCTTTCTTCATCCACAACAGGAAAAGTCATTTCTTTGAACTCTGCATGAAGTAGGATGATTTGGCCCTAAGTACACCAGTGTTTCAATAAAACCCTCTGGAAAAAAAAAAAAAAAGTGCTTTACTGTGTAATTCACTAGAAAAAAAACGGAGTCTTTGTTCAGGTCTAAACTGAGAAAAACTAGTGATTACCTATCACGATATAGAACACTATACATTAAGGGCACTCAAGACATTTAAGCAACCTCTGTTTAAAATAAGAGACCAAATGCATTCAGGCAGAACTTCAAAGAAGAAAAGAGGTTGCTAAAACCTGTTGATATTAATATTCCTAAAGGCCTGCTTAAAGGCACATTTCAGCTTCTGCACATTAAACAAAATATAGAAATAAGAAATAATGTATTCAGAACCACCTGCTCCTATATTTTCCACCTGAATTTGTAGTTATCTTCACTTTCTAACACACCTTCACTAAAAAGACACTAAACATTTCTAGCTCCATCTTTCTGAAGTTGTATTCTTCATCTTAGAGGGCAAATAACACTAAATTTAAGATGAAATATTGTTTCATATTTTTAGATAAGCCGCTGAGCAACTGGTAAAGCAAGAGGCATACTTCAGATGGGGCTTATTTTTATAGCCAAGTACCCAGTGTAAAGGCTGACCTATATGGAGAAGACTCAATGGGGAAAATAAAATTAAGGAAAGCAGGAAAACTCCCAATAGTAATTAATTTTTTTAAAAAAGTAGGAAATCACATTGTCTGCAAACTTACTCTACATATTTCTACTAATCTTCTAGTCTTCTATTTTGTCTGTGCTGGAAGTTATAACAGAGTTGTTTGGTTATTTTTTTTAAATAAAGCAGCAATTATGGAAGGAGACAGTTGAGATTCTTTGAGAGTAAGGTTAAACTACCATATTACTGTAGCCTTAAAATTAAATAGTAGTCTTTGTATCTCTTCTCAAATATCAAATTTATAGCTAAGTTGTCATCAATGTTGATTTTTGATTTGTAACTCTCCAAAGGTATTATCAAGATCATGCAAATGAAAATATGCAGCAATATTTTAATAAACAAATATT
>JAAGNO010010393.1:0-22242 GCA_033439905.1 Ceryle rudis
CTTGGCCCCACAGGAGCGCCGCGCCCCCGCATCCCCGCCGGCGCTCACGTGGCGCCCCCGGCCCCGGCGGGGCGAGCCCTGCGGTGCCCGCCCCGGCCCTTACCTTGGCTGGGGCTCTGCGGAGCGGTGCGGGCCGCCCGCTGAGCGCACGGGGCTGCCGGCGGAGCACAGCCCGCCCCGCCCGGCCCCGCCGCTGCCGCCACCGCCGCCTCCTCTCCGCTCGCATCCACCCCCGCGGCGGCTCCCGGCTCCTCACCGCACGCCCGGCGGGGGCAGGGCTTAGCGCCGGCCCCGCTCCCCCTCCCCGCCTGCCCCCATCGGGGTGTGAGGGGGGCAGCGCTGCCCCCCGAGGAGGGTGCGAGGAGCAGCTCCGCCCCTGGCTGCGGGGATCCTGCTCCCCCCGAGGAGTGCGATGGGGAGTGTGAGGAGAGGGGACCAACAGACCCGCAGCCGCTCCCAGCAGCACAAGACCCGATGGCGACGGATGCTCAGGTCATGTTTACATCTGAGCAGTGCGTGCGTGCATGGGCAGACGCGATCTCACCCCTCACAAAGCGCTGCAGCTGCCTCCCTGCACACAAGCAAGTTAGAGCATCATTCTCCTCAACTTCAGCAACAGCCGGAGCAGCGGAGGGACGTGTCCAGCCCTACCCTCCACAAACAAGTGCGGTCGACACCGGCGATTCCCCCGGGCCGGTTTCCCCAGAGCCGCTGTGGGTCCTCCCCCGCCTTTAATTTACTCCCAGCTGCAATTCACAATATAGGCAGAAGACATGTCATCTCCTCTGAGGTGATAAATGGAAAATCCTACAGGGCAATGGGAAGGAGGCTGGATTTGTGTAAATCCATCTCTCTCTGTTCTTAAGGGCCCTTTGTCATCCTAGCGAAGTGAAACAGAACAATAAGATGAGTTAAAGAATATCCATGCTGGTACATTACAGATGCTGGCTTCTAATTATCATATGGAAATGGGCTGTCTAAAGTGAAGTAATGAATAGCCTGGCTATTGTTTGGAGGTTGTCAAATAAACCGGAGGTGGTGGCAAACAGTGTTACAAACCAGGCTCGCTGTTTTAAATAAGCAAGTCCTATGTAGTCCACAAAACAAATCACTGCAAGCTAAACCAGCACTTGTGTTGAAAGAATTCACTCTAATCCTTTGCAATGGAAGAGTATACCATCATTTTTGCAGAAATTTTGCAAATCCTTGTTCATTCATTTAACCAAAATTAAGAGGATCACAGTATCTTCCCAGGTAAACAGGGTTGGGGTTTCTTTTGCCATAGAATTCTCATATCAAGTAACATTTAATACCCCAGCAACACCAGGTTGTGCTATTTATCACATGCACAGACTACAGTACCAAACTACCTGGTGCTATTCTTAAAGGAGAGTAAAAAGCACAGCTTGGCTCGCTTACATGTTTTGCATACAACCTCCATATTACACCCATGCTGTTTTAGCAGTGCCCTACTCATACTCTCCCGGTAC
The DNA here is from genome assembly GCA_033439905.1 of Ceryle rudis. NCBI lineage: Eukaryota > Metazoa > Chordata > Aves > Coraciiformes > Cerylidae > Ceryle > Ceryle rudis. The sequence continues at coordinate 1,491 of JAAGNO010010393.1, forward strand.
TTGCTGCATCAACCAGGCTAATGCTGTTCATCCAGCTCATTCCCTTGCCTCTCCTCCCTCATTCCTCCTTACTCCTGAGGGCCCCCATGCCTGTTTTTTGCTGCATCTGACTTGTCTGGTTTTTCCTTCCTTCCTTCAGTTCCTCTGGGGTTATGGTTTAGGGACTGAGAAGCACTGCCAGATGTTTCCCCTTGTTAGGAAGGTGGCAATGTTTGTTTCTTCTGCTTCAAGTTGCCACAAGTCAAGAGCAATGCAACAACAATTTCGGGTCATCAGGTTTTGCACATCACCCTCCGAAACTTTCTTCTCTATACTCTGTATCTTGTGGATTCTCTGTCTGCTTTACTTATAGGACCTCAGATGTTTCCTGCTCATTCATGTGATTTTTATCTGCTCTCTAGAAATACCGAGCAGATTATTTTAGCTACATGTACCACTACATCAGTAGTCTCATCCCTGCCTAATTTCCAGCTACCATCAACTGCCAACCCCCAGTGGGCTCTGTACTGCAGAAGATGATCACTATGCAATCTCCCTAAAAAGATTATTCTGTATCACAAGATATTCTAACACTACCTACTATTTCAACCATTAAAATTCACCATACCCTCCTTTCTTCACGTAATACTTTGTTAGGGGAAATTACACTGACAGATACTTTGATGTGATGTATGCATCCATTTGCCTCCCACAAATAATCCTAAATTAAAGTCTAGAGAGAGAGGAATGAGCTTCCTTTGAACAAGAAAGGTCAGACAATATTTATAGTAGCTGAAATAAATGCTCTTTATCTAGTTTATAGCTGTATTATAATAAAATCAAAAGCTTGCAGAAAATAGTGCGGAGGCACCTGAACCAAGTATGTACAGAAAATGAGTGATAGCATTGCACGACAGCAGAGAAGACCCTCTGATGCAGTTGAAGGAGAGATGCAGGGCAAAATGCTTCACACAAGTAGCCTCTGTTGTCTTGCACGTGATCCTGAGATACCAGGACCCTGTGGTGGTAGGTATCTGGCAAATTCATGAAGGTTCTTGCCCTCAAGAGCAGAGATCAAACAAATGAAGGGACCTGAAGATGGGTCTCGCAGCAAGCCACAAAACTACCCCTGCTTTCAACCTAGTTAGCTCAGACTAAGTCTCTCATATTAAGATGCCCCATGTTTGGTGAAAAATCACACATCATCCATGGCAGGGAGCAGAACTCAAAGTAGGACTTAACAATTGATTCCTTGTGCCTTCCTCAGCCAACAGCTGTTTACACAATTCAAAACTCCAGAGATTAAATGCATTGCAGCACAATTAGTCAACATACCTATTTCCTGAAGCTTTGGCAGTCTCAAACAAACCCCCTGCATTCCTAGCCCTAAAACGTTATTTTTGGATATCAGTTTAAGTAAATACCTAAAGCCTATGGACATTGGAGTCAGACTGGGTTAAATGGGAGAAACGGGTGAATTTATGCTACTTTCTTTATGTGAAAGGTAGACCCCAGCATTGGCCATAGTTCTTTGCTAAATCCCTTTATAGCAAGGGAGGAATATTAATGTTTAAAAAGGTACTTTGCTTCTCTGCTGAGTTCTACTACTGATGTTAATCTGTACAAACTGCCAGAGTGGGTATCATTTATTATTTAGGATGAACAGTGCAATGCCAGGCTAAATGGATTGCTAGTCTAACCCATTGCAGCATTCTTCTGGGAGACCCCAGTAAAGACAAGCTGTTTATGCAGTTTGGCATTGGCACGTACAGCTCCTCAAACAAGCATCACTTGAGAGTTGGCGAGGCACAGGCTTTCTGTATTTTGTGCCTTCTGCACAGCTGATCTTCACCCAGCTACGCTAGCAACAGGTACCCAGTTTTTCTAGGAAGGCCTTTGGGTGAAGAATTACTGTTTAGGCTGATGCCAAAAATCCTCTTTCAGGTTCTTCTGGAGCTGGAAAAAGATCACTCTAGCAATAAACCACTTGTCATAACTAAAGGTTCCTTCCTTGCAGTCCAATTGAAAAACCAGAATATACTCTCATGCAAAGTCAGACAGCTTAGCTCAAAATGCTTTTGTTGCTGATTTCAGCTAAGTAGGCTGATTCTGTCCTGAAGCCAAGATGAGCACTCCCATGCTGTAGCCGTGCACCTGCAGTGGAGCCTGAACCTCCCAGAAGAGAAGGATAGCAAACTTGGAAGTGATCCACATTCATTTTGCAAGCAAGTTGTGAGGTTTCAAATACATGCATAAACCTTTATGGTATGGGCACACAATATGGTAGAAACAACCCAAGGTAGATTATAGTCAACTCCAAATTCCCGCAGCCACATAAGCTCCAGAAATGCCATAAGCCACCTGTTGTATTTCACATCTAAACCAGAACGTACAGATTCTAAAAGTTGCTCAGTCCTGAAAAGCTGTTTGGATATTCCCACCTAAAATGACTTCAAGCTGTGTTTTGGTTTTTTTTTTTTTTTCCTTTTCAGAACAGGTCTGCTGAGCTGGATAGAAAAGTCTTTACCATAAACACTCCTTTTGTGATTGTGCAAACTGATTTCCCATGTTTCTATCATGGAGAGGACTGAAGCCTTCAGGACAGGCCAGAGCTTCAGGCAGCTGTACAGAGCTCAGTGACACTGACAGCCTGGACACTCTCCTGACCACAACCCTTCTTCATGAGAAAAAGGAGTTGAAGAACACACGCACTCCCCCCCCTGCCCCCCCCACTCTTCCTACTTTCCATCTTCCTTCCTTTCCCTATCCAAAATATCCTGGGGTCTGTTCTTTATCAAGACCTTTAGAAAGCAGCATTTATTTGTGTGGTTTAATGTGGCTGATGTGGTTTAGATGAAGAAGTGGAAGACAAAGGGTTGCTGGCTTTTCTCCGTTTTCAGATCCATATCATTGAATAGTCAACTCTTGTATATTTTTAGAAAATGAAATGAGGTAAATAAAATGCAGAAAGATAAAGTAAAATGATGTAATTTACCTTAACTGCCAAAACACACAGTGTTGTTATAAAAATACACCAGCAGACCTGAGCCCTGAGAAACTTAACAAAGCCAACTTCTAGACGCCAGGATTCGAGACCAAGGTCCAAGTTCATATATGTTTAATCTCAGCTTTTAGTGGGGCTCCTGGGACATCGCTGGGGTGCCAGCACACTCCTGATGTGAGCAGCCTGTTTGTACCAGCCACTTCTACGAAGCTTGAGGGCTGGAGTGTCTTCCTCCACCTCTGCACCATTACACAACTCCCATTCTGTTTTCAGGCCTAGATCCTTGTGTATTGTCCAAAATAATTAACCACAGTTTCCTGATTATCTTGTTTCAAGCTCATTCCCTTATCACCAGTTAACAAATAAAGGGTGTGAGATGTATTCAGCACTGGTTACCATGTGCAAGAGAAGCCTTCCTGTATCAGCGGTGCTGCTCTTAGCCTTGCCTGACAAAGTGTCTGTCCTGCCTTATTTGTGGCCCAAATGAGATCTGTGACATGAAGATTCTCTAACAGATGTTGGATTATCACCACAAATAGGTATTTAGTTGATTATTGAGATGACTCTTAGTACCCTGTCCAGTTTCAATAATACCCTTTTACTATTGACACCAGCCAAAATGGTTTTTGATGTAATTTTTAAAAGGTTACAGCTACAGAATTTCTGTAACAGCACCTTGGCTTGAACACAGGGTAACTGATTTACAAAGGAGGTTGTTATTTTCCCTGGTTTACAGATGAGAAAACTGGGAGGATGACAAATAGTACTGTCCAGTCTTATCTTACTAAGAGAGAAGTAACTAAAATCTAAGTCTAAGTGCCAGAAATGGGCTTTTTGGGCTATGCCCAGCCTCAAACAGAAGCAACACAGATGTTCTTTACTAAGAGATGTGCCCATACACAACTTTAAACACTTGTCTTCCCTATATCTATGCTTTAAAGAGCTCATTGATCAGATTTGCAGGTTTTATTTGAGTTACCCGTTACCTTAAACTTACATAGATTGATGCCACACTGAGCTATATCTAGACAGTGTTTAAAATGAGGGTTGCTAATTATGCCCAACAGGAAACAATCTCAAATATTGTTGCACAATCTTTGGTCTTCATTTAAATAGGATTCTGTTAGCCGATAGTCTTCTAAAGCACTACAAAGGCAATTGGAAATGGTAATGACTGTAACCACCTTAACTTGCTCTTTCCTACATGTAGGAGTGAAGCTTATACCCAGTGACCCACTGCCAGTTTTAGTCTCCCCATGTTAGGGGAAAGACTTGGTGATAAACCCTCACTTTTCCACCCCTTGTGAAGACTGATTTTGGTGCCCAAATTGAAGAGATTAACATTAGACAAGTGAACCTGAGCTTCACTCACAGCATCTCCCTCCATGTCCATCCTTTGAGCTTGCAACGGTCTATTCCACCTATCTGTATTGTCCACTGATATTGTGGATAAGATACCATCTCCTACACACAGACTTGATGCAGTAGCTGAGCTCAGAGACAGCATATAAAGTCTGTGGAAAGAGCTGAAGGTGGTCAGATTTTTAGTTTCCAGGTCCTTAATTTTTTTTTCCAGCTTTCCTAAATAAGAGGAAGTTCTGCAGACCAACAACAGGACAAGAAACACACCCAGGTCCCACACATGCTCTCACAGACTTTCCCCTTATCTATTATCAATGATAACAAGAGAAAAGAAGCTGAAGACACAGGTGATACTCCTTTTATCACTAAAAGTGTTCTCAGAGAAATGATGGTTATTCTGACAGCTGATAGCACAATCTACTGGGCTTTTCTTGCATTTCTCCTGCTTCATTATTCACTGATCCTATTATCATTTCCATTGAATTAAAAGCAGATTACAAAGTGCAGGGTGGCTCATTATAGTCATTCATCCCAACCACTTTGCACTCCACAAGCCACTGTATGTCACCTAGTCTCCTAACCACTGCTGAGTGAGAATGTATCATTCCAGAGGACACATCCCCCTATCTCTGCAGCATCATTAATGCTAGAAAGGACTCTTCTTCTGAGCACTTATCTGCATCCCTGTATATTTATAGCTAATCAGAAAAAAGTTTTTACATTCCTATTCCTGATAGATTTATGTATTGAGAACTATTGTGGGTTTTTTGGGGGGGGTTTTTTTTAAAGATCTACTCATAAAACATTTTCCCAGTTTGTTCCTGGGGTCATATTAGCCCCTAAACATTCAGGTTGTGTCCCCCATATTTCAAAATGTTATCCAAACAATTTACAGTCCGGCCTTCTCATCCCAAGGGGACCCATAGGCCTTGGCATGTATTAATAAATGCATAGTGTCTCACCAGAAGATCCAAAGGCACATTACAGAGGCCAGTATTAGCAGCTTCCCTCACTTTTTCATAGATGGAGGTAGTGGAGGATCAGAAAGGGGAACTGGTTGACAAACAAGAAAGCTACATTCTTGAGTCTCAGTCCTCCTCACAAACCCATCCTCATGCACAGACACCTTCGGTGTGTCTTTTGCTCAAAATGCCTCCACATTACCTACTTTCCTTCTCAGTCTTTGTTACATACTTTGAACTCCAGCTGAGAGTCAAACATTAATCACACTCACTGTGGCTACTACGGACTACTCCAGTATATGAAGCTAATAAAATGAGGGTCTGGAGTGACTCTTTTCATTAGGCTTGCAGCATTGGTTTCCTGGAGGCTCGATACCATGGATGGGGAGGACAAGCTGCAAGGACAGCCCCTGCACACATACCCAGGGTTGGTGGCTGTAACTGCAGCGCTTCGGGGATGCAAGGGAGGGAGGCTACTTGCAAGACACCGTGTCTAAGCATCCATCCTACCATAAAATAAATGCTCTTGGAACTCTGTTGGTTTCTCGTTCCACAAAATATTTTACAGTGTGCCCAAGCCTGTTCTCCGCCGCTTTATTACCCTGAGATCTTGTTTGCTCACTAGCAAAGGGCTATCAATTTTTTTTTTTTTTTTCTGATGTATCAAGAAAAGAACACCTTTACGCTTATTTTAGTTCTCCTATAACAGGGCCAGAGCTTGAGGCTACTTTACTTCTATCTCCATACACATATCTCTAGGCATAAACCAGAGGCACAGCTACTCTCCTAGCTGTCAGGCATATCTTGATAGCTACATGAGGGTTTGATGTGAGGGCTTTTTGTTTTGCCTGTCCACCAGCCAGTCTAGGAAGACACATTAAGATGGAAAACAGCATAACACTAGAGGCACTTGGCCAGCTAAAAATACTACAAGAAGGTCAATGGACATAATTCTGACAAACAGAGTCCTGCTTGTTGTACCCTGTTTATCTGATCTTAAGTGCTGAAACTGCTCCAAAGGGTTTTGTTTTGTTGGTGTCAGGGAGAAATGGTGACATTTAGCTCATGAGATTTGGTCTGTCTTTTCAATAATACAACCTAGATCAGACTCTGACCCTGACCCATCTAAAATGAACTTGTTGACCTTCCAATAGTGTTCTCAGTCTCCAGAGTGCTCTTCATGGGTACTCCAAAATGACTTCTGGTGAATGAGTGAACTAGGCAATTACACTCATACAGAGTCTTGGCCTCTCCATATATCAAGTGACAGAACCATCAAGCATGTCCCTCATGAAACTCATCTGTGATTCAAAGGAGAATGTCATGTAGCTTCACAAAGAGAAAGCCATACATTAAATGTTCCCCCCCAAAACCCAGTCAGAATGAGTATGGTAAAGTTCATCATCTAAGCCCCACTTTAGCAGAATGCTTAACCTATGATTCAAATCCCACATATGTAACCCACATAACCTCTGTAGAAAAACATTAATATGAAGCTCACTAAAGCCACAAGATAAGCTGAACTCCATGATGCCTCCAGACATTGCATCAGCAGCACATGCTCAAAACCTCACTGCTACAGTGCAGTAGTTGCAAAAATGCTCCATGGGTTTAAAGAATAGATTAGGAAAGCATTTGCCATGGAAAAAAACCCTTGTATAGGTGATCTTACCTTGGACAAAAAAACCCTTTCAGGTAGAAGAGAGGGCCAGTAGATCCTTAATGGACATGGAGCAGAGCATTGCACTACAGCAGACTGGGAACCTTGCCAACCAAGGCTCAGCCCATTGGTATCTGAGCAAGGCAGGCCCAGAGCTGGTGCTCAGCTTCAAACAGGAATCCATCCAGATCATGAGGCAAATTCATGGATAACACGGAACCATAGACAAGCAAGGAATTCAATCTGTGTGGCAGGGTCCACAACCAGGAATGTCTGAGCTCCTCCATCATGACCCAGAAAAGAGCTTGAAGGCCCCTGGCTGAGTTTAAATGGGTTCCTGGGCCCATGGGAGTGGATGAAGGCACCAAGTGAGGCTAGTCAGGGCCATTAAGGCTAATTAGTGCACTCGAGGTGGAGAGGGTTCCTGCTAGGGACTCTTTCAAAGCAATTCTAGGCAATTTCATACGGCAATTATTCTACAATCAGAATAAAGTCTGCACTTTTTGTAAATATTCATCTCCATTATGTGATAATGTAAGCATCTCCACTTCCAGAGGGTTTAAAGAGGAGGACAGAAAAGTGAGTGTCAGGGAGGATTTAAATAATACAGAAGGTGTCTGGGTATGAGAAAGAAAATTCTGTTTACCCTGTGTAAAAAAAAACAAAACAAAACTCTCTGATTAGACCACAATACGATGAGGTTTCCAAAAATTATCCACAAGTGCCTGACTCAGTAAAACTCAAGTTACCTGGACTCCTACACATGCTTTTGAAAATCCCACCCTGCTCATTTAGGAAAAAAACCCTGTATCTGCTACCAGTAGAAAAACGTGTCTAGGAAGGCACTGAAAGTGTACAGCATCTCTCAGCAGCAAGCCTTTAATTACCACATGGTAATCACCACAGTGATTAAATTGTCATCAGGTCCTTGCTACTTTCTCTCTAACTCCCTTTATCAGTACCCAACTAGTAGGGAACTTAGATCAAAGGAGTAAAAGTGAGGTGGCAACTCACTGCCCTTTGTTTCAGGGGTACAGCCATATTAAATCAGCTTTATTTCTTAGGTATACTTAACATGTTAGAGCTTAGAAGATGATTTCATGGGAAAGGATTAGGACAGTTTGGGTCATGTTTAATGAATGACATCGTAAATCTACATTTTCTCCTTCCCTAAACAGTAAAGGGTTCCCAGTTCCAGTGTTCCTCACATGTAGCCATTTATTCAAATTGCTGACTGTACCTTGCACCCTGTATGCCACTTTTTTTTTTCTTCCCATTAATAACTGTACAGTTTCCAGATATGGAAATTATTGTATCTTAATCTTAACTGCCAGTTGATTTGTATTCACCGAAGCAAGCGGATAATCCATGAGAGCCTATGCTTAAAAATTGCTGCTGAAGTCACTGCAGCCAATACAGATGGCTATACAGCAAGGATAATCTCTGTGTGGGTTTCACCCATTGCTACAAGAGCCCAGTTACAGAGCATCTACTCCCATAGGAACCCAAAGGCCACAGGAGGCAAAGAGAGGCACAAACAAACAAACACACACACAATAAATTGGATACCCAGCCTGCCAGCAGATTAAGTCAAGGAGTATTAAGTTGTTTGGGTTCCCATTTGAAAATGAATAAATCGAATCTCCCAGTCAATCTGCTTAATGTCTGATTGACACTAAGCAGATAAGTAGTGATTTAACGTTATGGGGTAGGTTTCTTCCTGGGATGCAGAGGTCATGTCATACTCGGAGGATGACAAGTGAATTTTTTAATTTCCTGTCCTGCCATAGTCCAGCAATGTGTTTGCTGGAAGGTGAAGATGCTCCTTGTTTTTCTGTTTTGGATGCTACTGGAGCATTTTGATAAGGGCCAGCAGTGTGGAAACAATGCTGCCAAATGGCACAGTGGTGCTGTTAATAGTTCCATTGCCTCATTCAAAGCACTATGAAGAGATTTAATGTGGGCATTACATAGCTGGTCGTTCAGTGTTTTCCATATCTGGGAAACCGTTTTTCGAAGGTCCTTGATTTGCATGACCTCCCTGGCTCCATGAGTGCCAGCAGAACCCAGTATGTAAAACGATCAAGTGCCACTACAGCCCCCCGGGTCTGCTGCATTGTGTTTTATTGTGTTGATTTATCTCTCCATTTCTTACAGACTTACTGAGTTTAAATTGGCTTGCACGGTCGAGCTTCCCCAGACGCTTACCAGGTTCTACAAGAGGTGATTTTTCACTTTGTGTTCAGATGTCAACACACATCCCCCCCACACCTGCGTCTCCTGGCCTTAACCCCTGGGGTCCCAGGGGATGCCCACTCCTGATTCCTTCCAGGATTGGGCATTTCTTCCACCATATACTTCCTCCACCATGCGAGATTAACACACGCAGTACCCTTTCCTCAGTAGTTTGCCCTCTTTCCTCTCCCCTCCCTCCTGAAATGAATAGGTACTAGGCTTGAGGTGGCAAGTTTGAAGTGCTTGTTAAGACCTTTGAGCATTTTGTTTCCAGGGGCACATTTTTCTGATTTTGTGACTGAAGGGTTTTTTTCATTGCTGTTGACAACTCTATCCACAAAATCAAACTGCTTCAAATATGTTGTTCAGTAAGCATCTGAATCCAGTAAGCATCCCAGAGAGGCAGGATACTGGGGTGTACTGTCATTTCTCATCCCAAGGATCCCTGAGAATCCTACCTGTGCTGTTTCCCACGGAGCAGGGATGCCCCTGCAATTCCCAGCACTCCAGACATCACCAGTTCAGATCACCGAGTTAAATCTCACGCAGTGTGTAAATGACAACCAAACACTCCAGCCTATGCACGTGAGGACCCAGGCACATTAAATGACCCAGGACATGGAGCTCTGGGCCGCAGAGAGCTCTCGCACAAGAACTGCTCTGTAGCTGCTTTGCTTTCAGAAGCTGTGATGAGAAATCTGGGGAGAAGGCAAATGAAAAAACTGTTGTAAAATGAGATATTTTAGGCTTCACAGAAACAGAACCCTTGCTTATAAAAGAAAGAACAATTTAGGACCAGAACTGCCTTATTTGAAGCAGGGCAGGAGTGTGTAGCTACAGCATCACACTGGTTTACTATTGAACAGCCCCAAGCAGAGTTACCCCCAATGGCATTTGTCAGGGCTTCTTCAACAAGGACCCTATTAGGCAACAAACCTGGGGTGTTTTCATGCAAAACATTTATTTTAAGTCCTTGGAAATCTTCTTTGGCCTATCTCATTTTAGTCTTCCCCCTCGGAAATGCAATGACCCGACTCCACCAAGCTGGAGAGTGCAACAGGCAGCAGAGGCGCGGGAGCTGCGGTGGCAGCTGCGTGCAGCGCCAGTCCTCTCCAGCCACCGGCACCAACTAGTCTCAGACCATCCAGTGGTGGTCGAGGCAGCAAATGCTTAAACAGTCACAAGCGCCCTGCTCCCAGTGGCATTTCTGTATCAATGATAGAAGGAGAGGGGGCTGAGCAAGGCAAAAAAATCCCATTTCCATGAATATTCTTGTGAATTTCTAAGCATGCTTGGTGTGTGTTTGCATCTCCACAGTGTTGTTGCTTCTGGCTGAAGGCACCAGCCAATGAGTTTCTGGTGGACACTAGAGAAAGGGTACCCTCTAATGGGAACTTTGGATTTGTTGCTATTATTTATTGCTGGTGTCACCCACCATTGAACCTGCGAGTTACATCTATGAACCACATGAGGTAGGTGCTACAGACCCAACCTCTGCCCCGAGACACTTGTATGCTGATGGGAGAGAAGAGAAGGCACTGGGGCACCCCAGGGAAAAGAGGAGACTGCACTGGCAGCGGTGGTCAGAGAGATCCCCATGTTTCCACCATTCTGATGGCAAGCAAGGAGGGGTTGTGCAGATGACTGCAGCTTGGAGAAAGCCCAAAGATGCAGGCTGGAGAAGCAAAGTGAGCAATGATGGCTGCTTTCAGAGCTGCTGGAGCTTGTGGTGACTTTGGGATGCTGAATGAGAAGTAGTGTCTGGGACTGTGTCATCAGACCACTTGCAACACACACTAGAGGTGAGCGGAGCATGGGTCTGTTCCTGCAATCTGTATGTCCCATCAGAAAGGCTCAAAATTTGAATTTCGATTGTTAAAATATCTCCAGTGACTCGGTCACCAGGAAATTACCAAGCAAGAAACATTTGTGAAAATCATTTGTTAACATTTTAACAATCGCTGTAACATTTGGGTGAGAACTTAACCTGTTCTCAGGCAATTTGCAGGTGGAAAGGGATGAAGAAATTATTCCCTGTGATTTTTTTTTTATCCCCAGGCTATTTCACAGCTCTTTTTTTGTTTGTTTGTTTAACATTCTACAAAAGAAATATGATTCAGACTTAATGCAGCTAGGAAATGTGTCCTGTAATGAACCTCTTTCACTGAAAATAATGTGATGTGTCTTCAATTACGGAGCCTTTGGTGAATGAAGATAACTCAAACTGCAAACATCAGGAGGAGAATCTACCCTGAATGGTGCATATCTGAGCGTAGCAAACCAGGAATTAAATTCTTTTTCTGCAATGAAAAAAACCCCATTCTTTCTGTAAAAAATTCAATTATTTAGAATGTCTTGAAGGCAGCAAAGCAACAACAAAGAGCAGGACAACAAGCGAGGCAAGTGTGGAAATTTCCATCATAGAGACAGGTTCCGTTGGACGGTGGGAACATGATTTGTGGACGGCTGAAAAAAATACGTTGAGAGACATCACGAAAGCTCTCGACTTGCATGCTTAAGGGGCTGAAATCGCCCCTTTCTCCCCCCCTTTTCTCCCTACCCTCTCTTTCCACTGTACTTTGTACGTGTTTAATTTCAAAGGTCCTCCGGGGTCTGGCCTCTGGCACCGTGACTAAAATGAAATGTTCTGGCTGGGAGCTGAGGAGGGGGAGATGGGAGGGACGGGGAACAAAGCCCGTGAGCTGTGCTGCTGGGGAGAGGCTCCCAGGCTGTCACTGCTCCGGCATGACCGACTGCAGACAGCTAATTAACAGTAGACGCAAATAATTAACATCTGTGAAGCCAGACAGCTTTGCCTGGGGACCTCTAAGAAGCAAACCCGAGCGGCGGGGTCGGTGGGTGCGTGACAAATGCTTATTTCAAATGATTGAACTGTCTTAGAGGACAGAGTTGTTCCTACCAGGGCATCGTGATGGGCATCACCAGCAAATGCCAGCTTGATTTTTTTTAGCACAGGTTTGTAGGCACCAGAGCTGTTATAGATGGCACAAACCAGTGCCACTCTCTTCATTTCTTGCTATTAGGTCACCTGACGGGTTTAGGAGGCAGAAATTTCTTCCCTGCTGCAATCAGCCGAGGGGGTTTGGCTCACGATAAAGAGCAACTGGGAGGGAAACCTGTGATTGCCCCTCAAAAAGCAGGCATGGGTTATCTGTGGCCACCTCAGCATACTGGTGACCTCTCCCTTCTGCACACCCGACTGCCTCAGTAGATGGGGCCTTCAGCACCTAGGACTTTTATGGCATAACGCTTCAGTGAGAAATTTAAATAATTTACAGCCCTGTAACACAGAGAATGTTTAGTTTTGATGTTAGATAACATGGCATTATGTCCTTAAAGCTTTATTCATCAAAATGGATACACACTCTGTCACCGTGAGGGCACCTGGCAGACAGGAAAGGTCAGAGATGTGGATTCAGTACTCCATTAAACTGTTCATCCTCAAATCCCAGTGTAGGGGGCATGTATTTCCCCTTACTCTCCAGTAAGCAGACCAGGGCTGCGATGAAGACCAGTTTGCTGCCTGATCCTGCCCCGGCACAGCTACTAATGATGTATCACTGGAGCAATTTACCCAGAGCTGAACAAGCCAAGAGCCTCCTCATAGCAAACCTGCAGCTGGCAGAGCTTCTGCGAGGGGACATGGTCAGTAAAAACTGAAACCAAAGCATGTGTTCAGCACGGAGCCTCCTCAGAGACCAACAGTCTTCAAATCCACTGCTTTGCCTTGTGACCTCGCACTTGCAAAGAAACAGAGATGGCTTCTCAGTGTAGACATTTCAGCTACGGAAGGAACGACCACCTTTAAAATTCCCCTGGGATCGATGGAAGATGCGCAGCCTTCCTCCAGAAACGTTCCACCCTCATACATTCATTTATCTAATAGCCGAGGGCAGCCGCAGCTCGGGCTGTGAGTAGACAGGCAAACTGCACCACACTCACACCCCGAGCTGCTGAGCCTTGTCACAGCCAGCGGGGCTGGTATAGTGAGACCCTCCAATCATAACTCCACCGGAGAGCAATTAGAGGACAAATTGCTCTTTGCATGCTCCATAATCTTATAATGCAGAAAAGTTGATTTTCGTGTTTGCAAATAGCTTATCAGAGTAGATGAAGGGATATGCTTTTCTCTGGCATACTGAATACATGGAATATTTGCATATTTAGGTAATGACAATATTTCTTTTTATGCTGCAGCTTTGCTTGTGGTCATAAATCCATAATGGACTTCAAGGCTTCATGGTCCTCCAAAATGTGATGTGCTTCAGTTTTCCCAAGATATGAGCATGCGCCTGCAATTCATTCAGCAACCCGACCGACACCTTTTCCATTTCACAGTCACCATCTTTGTATGACCTTTTTTGGTCTGATGCTTCAAACATATTTAATAAATTATTAACGGAGTTTACATTATTCACAGAGGAGCTGTGTAATTAGTCGAAAGAGTCATCAGAGTTGGGGTTCTTGGGATCTGCTGAAATCAGAGGAGGACAGTTGTTGGGAAAACTCCACAGGAAAACTTCCACAGAAGGGAAGGAGCACAGAAAATTTCCACCTAGCATATTTTCAGATAAAAACTGAGTCTCAAATGGTTGTAGTTCGTAACTCTTTCTGTGGATTTTCCCTGTCAGATACATTAAGGACACAAACCTCCATCTCTCTCTGGCCCTGCCTGGGAAATACTAGATTTGAGAGGGCTCTTCCCCAGCCACTGAGGTGCAGCTGGGAGCGTGGCCAGCAAAAGGCAGAGTGGACCTGTATTTAAATTGTACTGGTACCAAGTTGTGGGCTCTTAGCTCTCAGCTGGGTGCTGTGAAGATGCTCTGTGTCCATGGGGGCAAATCTGGTGTATGGCAGATGGACTAGCAGGTGGGGCTGAAGGACGTGTACCCCAGTTTGGGATTAGCTGGTGCATCTGTACTGGTGTCTTCAGTTTCAGCAGCATCTCAGGAGCACCAATTTTCTTTATTGCATTTTTTCATACACCTCACCTTGTCCAGCTTTAAGTGCCAAAGAGTAAATGGGTTTGCTTGGCTCATGCAGCTTTAGTTTTGTCTAAATCTAACCAGCAAGCTGTAAGTCTTAAAGTAATAAACATTATTAGAGTTTAGATAAATGACAGCAGCACAGCAGAAAAAACATCTGTTCTGATCCATAGAAGGCCTCAGCTTCAATCCTATCTTATTACTTTCAGAGTGGTCAATCTTCATCTCAAATCATTCTGTGGCAGTTTAATCAATACATCAAAATCACGCATAATTCCTTCTACTTACTGAATAGCTTGCATCAGAAGTGGTTTCTGGGTTGTGTTCTGGAATCAGGCAAATAATTAAATCAAAGACATAACTCCTGAAGGAACATCATTATTTTCTTTGTCATTTGTCTACATTTCCTACCGCAGTTTGTTCATGACGTCAAACTTCAAATAATCTTTCAAATCCTTTCCAGACATTAATTCTGAGAGCACCACTGGGGTCCAGGTGAGCATTACAGCTGTTCCTCAGAGCAGGTAACCTGAGCAGAAACAGGGGGTTGCATTGTTAAGCTCTGACACTGGTTTTTGGTTTTGCTGTTTTGAGACTGTAGAATCTTACCTGAAATTCATGTCTTTAGCTCTTGGCTTGTTCAAAATCTTAAATCAATGGGGTGCTTTGAAAAAGGTGACATTAAAAACATGTCTAAGTCTCAAATCTAAGGTGCAAATGACCCTGGACTCCAGAAGTAATTTTTCCTTCTGTAGCAAAGCAACATAACGCTGCCTTTTCTCCCAGCACTATTCAGGAAGGTTTTCTGAAATCTTAATTTCTTCACATCAGAGATAAAACTCAAAAAATTAGTTTCTCTGTCATCTTCATCTTCTTTCTTTGCCTATCTCTTTATTTTAATCTCCTGCTCATATTAATCATACTTCAGATTAGGAACCCTACTATATAAGGGACAAAACAAATGTAATAAATAAAGAGAAATAGTTATTTGTGACAAAGAGCTTTTTTTTTAAATTTTATTCTCCCTTCAAATACAATCATATATCATCCTGGTATGATCTCCTCGTAGGTCTGTTGAGAGGCCACCAAGAGCAGACCTCACAAAGTAGTGAAGAAGACTCAGTAAGTAGCTGCACTGAAGGGTTTTCAGATGGCAGGTGTCTTGGTGCAGTATCACCCAAAGTCTGCTACCCCACATCTTCCCCCCCGATAAAAATATGATGAGATACACACACAGCTGCAGTCACTGGGAGCATCTATCCTTGTACAAATTGGTTGTGTAGTTAAATAAGCCTAGTCCAAGTTTTTTAGTGAATTGAAAAGCATTACCCAGTGCTCGATGGACTGAGCTTCCACGAGCACTCTGTGAGGCAGCCAGAAGAAAGGTCCCTTTGCTTCCCAGCAGAACCCTTGCTGTGATAATGGCTCATTTAGATTATATATGCTGTAAGAGCCATGCTCTGATTTAACAGTGAAAAAAAAGTAGAAGTATCAGCTCATCAAGGAAGTGATCTATCGCTATGAGGTATGCGGTACCTGTCTCAGGAACTCATCCTTTGACATATCGTGAATCACTTACAGCACTGTGATGTTGGATGATCCATCCTATGGCTTAAACCAGGGCCTGAACGAGCCACGTATATTAGTCTTTCACTAGGACTTGATGAAGATGTCACTGACTTAATGAAATTGTCATCTCTACTCTGACTTCAAAGAGAGATGGGCTGGGGCCAGCCATCAAGTTACCATCAAATTACAATAATCCCATTCTTTTTATCAGATTTTCTCTTGTGTTTTTAAAAGTCATAGAGAATACAAGCACCTGAATTCTTCTGAGATCAGGTCACTCAAAGTCACTGTCTTCTGCACATGGTGCATTTTTCTTTTCACCCTCAAGTGTAAGGCCAACAGAAAGCACTGACCTTTTTTTCTCAATATTAACATATTTTTACATATCAGATTAAGCATTGTGAGAAAGGTTAGCAATAACCCTTAGCATGTGTACACAGACTGACCTCCAGCTGTGATGGCATGTGCTATATTGTAATTGTTTTCTGCTGTGACATATTACATACAGGAAGACGTTGCCCAGCTCAGAAGGCACCGATGTTGCTGTAATGTGCTTAAATTGTTTTATGAGGATGACAAGGCTCCTGGGGCGGAGGGGCTGGGGGTGGTATATTTAGTGTTCTGCTTTTGACAGCAGAGTAGGAAAAAAGGCACGTGTTAGCCTAGTGCCTTGGGTTCCTTTGCTGCAAATGATCCTCTCTCAGGCAGCATCAGATGGTGCAGACGCAGCAGCAGTGGTGATGGGAGCCTGTGGCAGCTGCGTGTTTTGCAAGGACCAGGTTTGCCTTCTTCAGAATGTTCTTGTTCAGGAGTTGGAGCTAAATTGGTGAAAGTGTTCTGTCAGAACTGGATTTTTTAGTAAAACCAAAATAACTTCTCCTTTAGCAGAAAATTAAAGGATTTTAAAATAAAAGTCAGACCCTCCTCCCCAATATTTAAACCAAGAGCCCAAGTATTTCATTCCAAACCACAGTGATACATCTGATGTAGCTTGAGCTTCACTCTCCTGTGAACTGGGTTTGCTCACCAGGCTTCCTGCAGCTGGATTTTCACATCAACTCTGTATTGTTTTGGTTGAATCTTTTTTCACTTTTCAATCCAAAATGCCATTCCCCGGTGATCTCCACTGTCTCCAAGGAAAGCCTGTGGACTCCTTCCCCAACACTTGCTCTTTCTTGACAGTGGGATACCATTAATCCAGATATCCAAACATTGCATGCCTCATCCTCCAGCCTCAAAGGGATGCTTTTAGAAGGGTATTTTATTCTCTGGTTTGTAAAGTCCATCCTGGGGTCAAATCACAAGACGCATGAATGTGGCAGAGTGTGTTGGATGCAAGATCAAACTCATCATGCTGCCTTGAGAAAGAAAGTGGATGCAGCAAATATGAATGATCTGCTCGTGCATCTCACCCCCAGCATGGCTTTCAGCAGGACCAGAGGTGTCAGCATTTTGCATTTTTCTTCAGAAGCAGACAAAATGTATCTGCACAGGCAGCAAAAGTCAGCAGCACTGCTCACCACTAAGAAGTAGCCAATGGGAAGAAATAAGCCATTTTGGGGTTCCGAGGTTATTTTTAACCTTGTTGGAAGAAACCAACAAGTTTGAAAGGATTATGAAGAAGAGCTGTAAAGCTGAGATTCATAATGTATGACCATTTTGGCTATGTTTATTTATTTATCGATCGATCTCTAATATATTATTCTGGTTTTCTGGCTTTTGGGCAAGTCCTATTTGTAAAACACTGGCATAGAAGAGCATTTTTTTTTCCTGGGCTTTGTTGTGGGGAGAGAAAATGGTATCATTTGATGGGATACTGCATAATAATAAGACAACAGAGATGAAAAACGAGCAAGCTTGTCACGATGGAGTCAGCGCATTGCTTTTTAGATGAAAACCAATTGAGTAGTTAATTTTAAAGTAAATTGCCCTTGTTTCTCATGGTAAAGCATTTTGACATTTGTGTTGACAGTTTCCCGATTAAATGTGAATATTTTGGTGGCATTTGAGTGTAAACCAAGACAGGTATTTCAAGGGCTGTATAGATCTAATTTCTATTAAGGTGGACGGTCCGTTCCCTCTGGGCATCAGAGCAGATGAAATCCATTATTTCTTTTTTGGTAGAGTAAGCCTCCATTACAAGCAGCAGCTCATGATGTTGCCAGGGGCAGTATGTAACGTGCATCACAGGTACCAAGTGAAAAGCTTATCTGCTTCAACTGTAATCTCTTTATTGCACAAAAGCAGATCCTTGAGCATTTTGTGGGGATTTTCAAGCCTCCCCTTTGGCTGGAGGGAGGGAGCATCCTGAGGAGCATGAGGAGATGGCTTCTCTCTGCTCTAGGCAGCATCGAGGGGAAACCCAAGGAGAAATGCAGTACATGGGGAACATTAAGAGTAAGCTTGAGGGTGGTAGGAGGATTTTCCTTCAAAAGGTGAACCCTGATTCCTAATTCCTCACATTGATAATCCTCAGAAAGTTATGGACTCAAGAGAACTGGCCATTTGCAAGCTGCAGAAACGCTTGGGTCTGCCTTGTTTTTCCCTGGGTCTCCAGCACGGGTGAGTGCTCCAGCAGCTGCATAGGTGTAAGCTCTGTTGTCTCTAATTTAGTGGTCCAAAAACCCCATCTCATGAAGCTGCCTAGATTTGTGAACCCCTTTTAGTGGAACTAACATAAAACCAACTGAAATATTAAGTCTATTCACTTAAGCTGCCAGGAAATATCTGTCCAACTTCTTATTCCTATTTAAGCCAGCAAGATTTTGTGCAAATGCAGCACAATTACATACAAGCAATAATTTTGACTCATGTGGGGCCTCTGGTTTATCCGCTTCTCTGGACTCCTGCATCCCATGTGGGAGTGCGAAAGGAAAGAAAGCGCTATTCCTCTTTTGGGGAAGGGAAACTGAGGCACAAAGGTATAGTGTCCATGATCTTCTCTGTCTCTGGCCAAGCTAAGGCTTGAGTCCTTCAGAGTGCAAAACTTGAGCCCTCTCTCTGTCTCTTACAGAATAATTCAGAAAGCTGAAATAATCGGACAACAGCCTGTTTGTTACCGTTGCTATAGGAGATTTTGGTACTCTCCTGCTCTGCCAGGGGGAATCTTTTCATGTGCCTGAGGGATGCATAAAGGATTTGACTTTCCAGACACAGTTTTTTGCTTAAAATATCTCCTTACACAGATTAAAGTACTTATTTCTGATTTAGCAAAGACCCCTTGAAACACTGGATGGAACACAACATGGTTTTCATTCAGCTTCATCTGCCAAGCTTAATTAGGGAGGAATTAGAGGTTTGCCTGATGGGAATTTGTGCTAACTTAAAGGCTGAGTTTCCTTCTTGCACTGATGGCTGGTGGATGCTGACAGCCCATCCAGGTCAGATAGGCTTTAAACAAGAAACACATAAAATACTGGAGGAGAAAATAGTGACAAACACAGCCATAGAATGAGACATTCCTTACTTTGCTGCACTGAGGGGCAGCAGCTCCATTCGTTAGGGCTCAACTTTCTCACTCTTGTGTAACCTGGGAGTAGCAGGGTTCGCTTAAAAGCCATGCTTGTGAGCCAGAGCAGCTCAGCCTGCCTGGAGCCACACGGGCTGGCCTGGGTCTGACCACCCTGCCAAGCATGCAGCTTGGGAAAAGTAAATATAGATTAATATAGCATATATATAAAAATATGTAGGAGGATGAGTATTTTTACTTAAAATCTCTTTGAAAATTACTTCTGTAATGCAGAGACATTCCCAGCTGGCCTTACATCAATGCAGTCACACTTTGAACTATGCCAGGAGCTCTTCTACTTTCATATCAGAGTATTGAAAGCCACCCTCAAAAATTTCCATGAGGGAGGAATAAATGATTTATGAATTTTTTTTAAGTTTAGCTTCTTCTTGCTCTGTGAAATCTGTCCGCCCTTTTTAAGGACTTCATTAACCCTCCAGATTCCTTTAGACTTTTCTGTGCAAAACAT
Source organism: Ceryle rudis (assembly GCA_033439905.1). Classification (NCBI taxonomy): domain Eukaryota; kingdom Metazoa; phylum Chordata; class Aves; order Coraciiformes; family Cerylidae; genus Ceryle; species Ceryle rudis. The sequence continues at coordinate 21,245 of JAAGNO010010393.1, forward strand.
AACCCCGTAAATCTCGCAATGCATAAAATGATTGGGCATGTTTTATACCCTATGAAAGCAATTTAAAGATTATAACATTTTAGGGTGAGCAAGTAATTTAGTTGTCCTCCTTGAGTTTCTAGATGGAATAAGGCTGCTTGTTCTCTCTTGTGTTACTCCTTTATTGGTAGTATCCTGCTCTGGCAAAAGGCAGGAAGAAATGTTGCTAAAGAAAACAGGTATGTTCCTTTGATGCTAAAGTGAAAGAAGCTCTTACTGTGGTTAAAAGAACTGTTGCTGCAATACAGAAGATACAGATCTTACCTTACCTACTATTAAATGACATAAACCAGCCACATTTCCACTGGGAAATTTTGAATGAGCTAATTAATACTTACAGTATAAGAGAATGGCAAGGCAGAAAAAGAAGGTGAGAGTGAACTATAGAAGCTACAAAATATTGACAATAAACTATAGAAACTATAAAAACCATAGAAAATAATCTATAGAAAATATAGAAAACAAGAACTGAGCACAGCAACACATGTTGCTGTTTAGAGGTAATTTATAGCTTTAAATGGTATTTTCATTTTATAAAACTCCTCTCTGATTTATTTCCCTGGGTGAAACTGTTGGTTTGGTTTTGTTTTTTTTTCCCAAGCAACTCCATTTTATCAGTAGCACGTGAGGTAATCCAAATTCTTTTGGCAGGAGTATGCAACGATGAAATAGCAAACATTGCATTACTAACCTCAGTAATGCAGGGGAAACATCTTTCCATTGTGCAAGCAGAGCAGACAGCAATGTAACACAGTTTCCCCTCAGGAACAGATCGCACTCTTACCACAAAAGCATCGTGCAAGTCTTTGTTCTGGTCCCTAAGGATTTGATGAACTGTCACACATTCTATGTAGATCAGCTGGTTGGCCTGATAAGCAGACTTTGCATTTCTGCAAAAGCTGGCTGGTGTTTGAATAGAGTAATAAATAAATAAATAAATAAATATAAGGTGCTTTTGA
>JAAGNO010010395.1:0-26015 GCA_033439905.1 Ceryle rudis
ACCTACCTGAAAGGTAGTTGTAGGCAGGTGGGGGCTGGACTCTTCTCCCAGGCAACCAACAACAGAACAAGAGGGCACGGCCTGAAACAGGGGAGGTTTAGGTTGGATCTCAGGAAGCACTTCCTTATGGAAAGGGTGATTAAACCCTGGAATGGCCTGCCGGGGGAGGTGGTGGAGTTGCCATCCCTTGTGGTGTTTAAGGAAAGATTGAATACGGCACTTATTGACATGCTGTAGCTAGGTGGTGTGGTGTCAGGTCTTAGGCTGGACTTGATGATCTCAAAGGTCTATTCTAGCCTCTATGATAATTCTGTGTAATTCTTATGAAGTATGGAAACCAAAACTGTACATGATGTTCCAGTAACACTCTCCCTTACATAAAATGGTAATAGAACTTTTCATACCTAAACTGTATTTTTCCATTTATTCATTCAGGAATCCTTGTTTTTCTAAAATTTTCAAAAAAATTCCTTCATGAAAGAGGGAGGGAGCTGAAGTAAGAAAGACACAGGGTGGGAAATAAGGCTGAAAGCTTTAGTTAACACTGTGAGATACTCTGCGACTTTGCAGATTTCTCAAGCATTTTCACAGACATCACTTTACAAAATAAAGCCCTTCCTCCCCTTTCAACCTATGTTATTTTATCTTTCATACATAACATTATTTAGTATAAAAACCATGTTGTTCAAATAAACCCAATTGCCAACCAAGCTATTCTGCTTAGTGAAAACTTAGTTAAAGTTGATCTTTCATTAACTGCTAAAGAGACAAAAAGGATGGATTTTTGGTTTGGTTTTCACAGTTTTATCCAAATATCCATAGTAATTTCCTTCTTTCCCCACCATAATTGGTATTTTGCTGCTAGAGAGGAGCAGCAAATATACAACAGATAAACTGCTTATAAATTCTATCAAACAAAAATAATATAATAGCTCTGATTTGTCAAACATGCACCTCACTTGCAGGAAGAGCATGTTCTTTTATACAGATACAGTTCTAGAAAATAAAACTGCATGTCAGGAAATCTTTAGGCAAAACTGAAAAAAAAATAATTACCAACATATATATGCATTACAGAGCCAATGACATTGGCAACTAAATCAAATTTTTTTAAAACATATCTTTACAATATAACAGCAAAATGTACTAATTTTTAAATTATTGTTCACAGAATATGTGAAGGCAGATAGATGCTTATCAAGTTACAATTCTGAGTCATAAAGCCTCTCTGTTCAAAGTTTCTTGTGTTTTCACCTTTAGAAGGACAGGGAGAAACACTGAGATGGCACAACTTTCTTCCAGCCACAGAATGGCACAAGTCCAAACATGCACATAATAATAAATAAAATTAAATTAATAAAATAAATAAAATGAAAGGAAGTCATTGTCTTCCTCCCAGATCCAGTGATGATGAGAAATGGGCACTTTCAACACCAGATTGGCTCTAGAGAAGCAGTACCTTCTAAGCCTCACAAATGCGATGGTCTCAAGACTGCACGAATGATAAGCCTTGACACTGACAGTCATACAAGCAGATGTCATAGTTCACTGATGAAAATCTAAATCATGACCCCTAAAGGTTTGATTTGTCAAGAAAGCTTGAAACCTTTGCTGTCTATCCTCACGTTCTTCTAGGCAGACTCCAGGTTTCATTGAATCTCCTGAATCTCAATTCTGACCAGAGATGCTCTGGGATGCTCTGATGTGTTTTCCAAGGATTAACACTCTTCTCCACCATGGCAGTAAGCCTATTCACACACTAGCATGATAGAGGCCTTCCAAAAGTTTTTCACAGTACAAAAATAGTAGCAATTACAACTATTCACCACTGAATACATTATTGCAGGCATTAAACACAAAAGAAACATATCCAGTCTAATATTTAAATACTTCTCACTTCTGCAAGCCCAAATCAACTTTCTGCTAATACATACATAGTAACAATAGATATTCAATAAAAACATCTGGAATGAAAACTATTAAGATAGAGACCTATATCCTAATTTTTCAGAGCTACGTTTTGAAAAAAGACCATATTTTAAATAAATCCTTTGTATGAACAAAGACTAAAAAGGAATGATACCACTTATACATTTTAATCCCATTTGTGCCCAATTATCCTGGATGATTAAGACCACAAATGTAATTAATCTTTTATTTATATACTGTCAAATTATAGAACTGTATTCTGAAATATAACATGATAAGGAGCTAGAATAAAACTTCAAAATGTAAACAGTTACATGAAAAATAACAAAATTTTCGGGTTTGGACTATGTAACTTTGCTTTAAAAGATTAAGACTTTATTCAGGGAAAAAAAAACCAAAGATGCAGGAAAATTTATTCAGCACAGGGACCCTGGAATACTAGGAAAAAACAACACAATTATTGATAGTGCTTTAATGAAGAATAAATTTAAAGCATAAGAAAATTGCTTTGGAAACATAAATATAAATTCCTTTAAAAGGATAGCACTAATTAAACACAATTCTGCACAACTATATGAGATATTTAAAAGTCATAGAAAGAAGGAGATAAGATTGACCTCAGTTCATAGCAAAATATTAATGCAAATTTGAAAACAAAGCATAAAATTATCAAGAAAATATATATATAGTGATTAGAAAATACTACTAATATGAAAAGGTCCATCTATACATAATAAAGTGTAAGTAAATACTATTATTTAGCTATCCTATCTGACTATATAAAACACAAAAGGAAAACACTGTACAGTATTTTTATTTCTAGCAGCCACAATGATGCCTGTTGAATAAGGATTTAAAATTGAATACTTGATTGTAAGTAGTTCTGCACTTTAATGGAAAGTATGACAATAAAAACACAACATCACATATTTCTAACTATAGACCATAATTTAGTCTATGTAAGCAAAACACTGGGATCAGATCAACACTATAGACTCAGTTATTCATGAGTAACAGTTGCATAATTTAATACAGAAACAAAAGCTATCAGGTTTGAAGGTGCCATGTTGCTGCTGGAGATGTAGATTTTTGGGGCAGGATACAAAAATTCTAAGGAATGGGATTAATACCTATCTTTAGGTATCATTCTAAGGTCTGGTATTTCTTTTCCTTTTTTAAATTGCCAGTAAATAGCAGACTAAAATTCAATAGTCATACCAAACTCGGTATTGACTGGGCTCATCTAAAAGTAATTATGTTATATATAATTAAGTGACCAAATACAATGTATTTGCATTGTACAGCCTACAGACTGATGATTATTACTGGTAGAAATTGAATTTATATCCTGTTATGTTAGACAGTATATCAAAAATAAAAATAACAATAAAGCTTCCTGTCCTAGAGGCATAGAATATGAAAAAAATAAATTCCCCATTCCAATATTAATAGATAGGACACATGCAAACATCTGATCATAACACAACCTTAGTCTTATAAATAGAGAGCAAAAAGGGATTATGGGGAAAAAATAGGTCAACCGCACCTCAAACCACTTGGTTACATAAAATCCTATTCTATAATGGAGGGTCTCTGTGTAGTGTGATAGTCACTTAATTAAATCTGCTGATTATGCTGTTGAAAACCTTATCACAACACTTCTTTAATTCTCTCTGATTTCATCAGAAATCAAAGCTTTCATTCTAAAGGAAAGGAAGCAGAATAGAAAAGACACATTCGATAAGAATGAATTATAGTAGCAGGTATACCTTAATACAGCTGCACAGTAATGACTAAAACTTTTACCTTAGGTTATAGGGCTGCATCAAAAGATGTATGACCAGCAGGTCAAGGAAGATGATTCTTCCTGTCTGCTCTCATGAGACCCCACCTGGAGTACTGTGTTCAGCTCCGGGGCCCCCAACACAAGAAAACATGGACACATCGGAGCAGGTCCAGAAAAGGGACAAAAAGATGATCAGTGGGCAGAAGCACCTCTCTTATGAGGACAGGCTGAGAGAGTTTGGCTTGTTCAGCCTGGAGAAAAGAAGGCTCCGGGGACACCTTAAAGCAGCCTTCCAGTACTTAAAGGGGGTCTACAGGAAAGATGAGGAGGGACTCTTTATTAGGGAGTGTATTGATAGGGTAATGCTTTTAAACTGAAAGAGGGTAGGTTTGGATTAGATATTAAATTCTTTACTGTGAGGGTGGTGAGACACTGGAACAAGTTGCTCAGAAGAGCTGTAGATACCCCCTCCCTGGAAGTGTTCAAGGTCAAGCTGGATGGGGCTGTGAGCAACCTGATCTAGTGGAAGGTGTCCCTGTCCATGGCAGGGGTATTGGAATCAGATGGTCTTTAAGGTCCCTTCCAACCCAAACTTTTGTGAGATCTATGATTCTGTAGTCTACTCTTAACTGTCTTGTGGCCTTTTTGTTTTGTACTGACTGTCATTCCTTGAGTTTGTAGTTTAACTCATCACAAAACAACAAAAATTTCTGCATTAACTTCAATGACACATCTTCCTTTTAACATTAACCATAAAACGAATGACACCCTGACTAATAAGGGACTACAGGAAGGGGTGGGAAAAAGATGGGAAAACACAAGGATAGAACCCATTAGCTAAAACTTCATACCAAGCGTACCCTGCACTGGCTTCGATCTGGAAACACACACATACAGAGACAGAAGAGACGAGAGAGTTAAAGCATTTATATAGATGTTTTATCCAAGAAAACCAGCAACTTGGTAGTTTGATGAAGCACAGAGCTGCTTTTTGGATGCTACTTCTCTGTTGCTTAAAATCTGGAGCCATTATTTTCATTCCACCTGACAGTTAGCCTTTTTATTTTTTAATAACACACGGTTAAGAAGAAGGTAAAGTATTTCAATGTTAATTTTGCCTAACACAAGCTTCTACATGCTCAATCTGCTATCCTTTGGTTTATAAAGCACTAAAGTTTTACCATCAATTATACATTTCCTGAGCTATATACAGGGATTGATTGATTTCCCAGGCTACTTCTGATGATGCAGAGAGACTAAAGCTCTTAAGGATTTGAGATGATGGTGAACAATCACTGTGGTATGTGATGTGATGTCCTTATATACCAAAATTTTTTCATAGCAAAGAATTACAGGATACATTCTGCTTATCAAGAGGAACTTTAAGAGGATGAGGGTACTTAAGGTGTAGTTCAATGCATAGATGAGACCAAAGGATCCCTAATAAGTCTCAGTATGAAACAGCTGGGCTGAGGATTAGACTGTATCCTTAGGCATTCTGCTAGTGGCAGATTTTCCACATGCAGTAGGTACAGACTTATTGGGTCACATAACACTGACATACTGTAAGGACTGTGCTTGAACTGCTTGGCAGGCACACAGAATTCAAACTGATTGTGGGGTTGCTCATTCTAAGCTTTATTTTCTAGCACTGGAACATTTTTCTGGTTTGTCTTTCTCAAATTCTTTCAGAATTTCCATAAACTTTTTGCAGACCCTTCAACTTCGGTACTATTTCTCCTGCCAATACTGTGTACTGAGACAAGGTCATGCCCCCAGTTCTTAAAACACTTTTAATTTATCCGTAGATCTCATTGGCCATTTCAGCATTAAATAAGATCTCACACAGAGATAAAATATTTTTGTGATTGTCAGTCCTTTTCACTAACAGCTGTTTTCCAAAACCAGTCTCTTACCTGATTTAACATGCAGACTCTCTTCCACATATGCTACTAAACATTTGGTTGCACTAAAATACGTAGTTTATAATTATGTAGAAATTCCAACTAACTATTCTTTTATAAAATCTGGGTCATTGCTAACACAACAAATACTATAAAATCTTTTAAATTACTGATGAAAAGTAGCTAACATTTTCCAGTGAGTACTGGTTCCCAAGGGCTCACTTTCTGTTGACTCTCCAGTTGTTAAGTAACAACAAAATCACTACAGTTTTTCAATCTGGCCAATACATTACTTTAGTTCCATACAAGTATATAGTTTGAGTTTTAATCAAGATGTCATACTGTAAGTAAGGTAAGCATATTGTATTCTTTTTATCTATTAGATGTGTAATACTGCCAAAAATTTAATAAGGTTATTTAACAAGCTCTATTTTACAAGAAAATTGTTGAGGCGCATTGATTTTTACCTCCTAATTCCCTGCTGGCAGAGTTCTTAAAATATTGTCTGGACACTTTTCCTGCTACTGCAGTCTAAGCAATTCTGATCCAAGGATTGATTTTAGTTAGCTTCCTTCCACCTTTGCTTTTCTTCATAAACCTAAGTACTTTGTCATTTCTTCAGAGAATCAACTACTCCTACCCTAAGGAAAGTTACCACAGTGGCTAAAATACTGCTTCTGCTTCAGATAATGAAATTAAAATTTTCAGATGAGACCAATGTTTTGCCTTCATCCACAGGAACACCACCTGGGGACTTCTGTCACAATATTGGATTTTCTAAGAGCCTGTAAATATTCCTGTGTTTCCTCATTAGCACAACAAATACACTGAATCAGCTGGCACAGCCTTTGTACTGAACACATCTTTGTGTGTTTTCATGTTATCAGCTGGTTATCTTAGCTTCCCTTTTCACCTATTCTTTAGCTCGCCACCTCTCTGAATTCACTACTACAACCCCATTTAGTTTTCTACATCATCTTGACATTTTTATTCCCTCATGTAACTATTTAAACGTTCTAGAAAGAAAAATAAATACCAAAAACATTGCATTCACTGCAGTATGATTTAGTGTCCGACTTTCCACTGCTTACTGTGGTGCTGTCGATATGCCAGAGGGATGGGACAAGCTAGGGTCCTATACCTGGGCCAGAACAATCCTCACTATCAATACAGGCTGGGGGATGAAGCAGCCCTGCGGAAAAGGACTTGGGGGTGCTGGTGGATGAGAAGCTGGACATGAGCAGACAGTGTGTGCTTGCAGCCCAGAAGGCAAATTGCATCAAAAGAAATGTTGCCAGCAGATTGAGAGAGGTGATTCTGCCACTATACTCTGGTGAGACCTCACCTGGAATACTCCATCCAGCTCTGGAGCTCTCAGTACAACAGCGACATGGACCTGGTAGAGCAGGTCCAGCAAAGGGCCATGGAAATGATTAAAAGGCTGGAACACCTGTCCTATGAAGACAAGCTGAGGGAGCTGGGGTTGTTCAGACTGGAGAAGAGAAGGCTCCGGAAAGACTTACTAGCCACGTTCCAGTACCTGAAGGGAGCTTATAAAAAGACTGGAGAGGGCCTGTTTACAAAGGCCTGGAGTGACAGGATGAGGGGCAATGGTTTTAAACTAGAGAAAAGTAGATTTACATTGGATATTAGAAACAAGTTCTTTACCATGAGGGTGGTGGAACACTGGAACAGGTTGCCTGGAGAGGTATTTGAGGCCACATACCTGGAGATATTCAAGGTGAGGCAAGATGAGGCTCTGAGTAACCTGATTTGTTGAGGATGTCCCTGCTCTCTGAAGGGGGTCAGACTAGATGACCTTTAGAGGTCCCTTCCAGCCCAAACCGTTCTATCATTCTATGATTCTATTTCCCTCTTTCAGACACATTTATAATTTCCTTTCATGGATAAAGCAGCAGTATGAACTAACAGTAAAGTAACTACTTCCTTTAATGTAGTTTCTTCTGTACCTTTTAGTAATTATTATTCTGAAATTTTTAGATATGTTCATTCACATTTCAACTGTAAAAATAATTTTAGATGTTGCTAAGCAGCAGTGACCTGCTATCTGCTCAGTTAACAACCTTTGTTCTGAGATCATGATGAAGGACTTCTTATGACCTTATCAGATTTGTGTGTGCAGATTTTGCTCCCTCTCCCAAGTGGTATTCTCCTTTTATACCACTCAAGTAATCTGTTTCCATTATGACATTTTTTAGTTCACCTCTCCATCAATTATTACAAACAGAGGAAATTATTTTTTAACTTGACAACAAAAGGATTTTAACTAGGATTTAAATATCCTATCACTCAAGAAATGCTTCAGCCTTCAACCAGTGTTACATCTATTCAACAACTTTAATTTACTGCTAGTACTGTAATCATTCATCAGGCTAGTGTTGCTTCTGATACTGCAATAACTATTGTCCTCTTCCTAAAAACGCACCTAGGGACACCCTAAATGTTTTACAGCACAGATATCGTAATCTAAGTAGAATGAACCTGAAACAAAAGGACTTGTGCAAAATACTCAAGAAATTCCTTTTTTTTTTTTTTTTTAATTTCAGAAAAGAAACAGAAAATATAAGGTATACATATGAAGTATAAAAAAACCCCATATACCATAAAAGTATATGACTGATTCTAATGATTCTTGGAGAAGTGAACTGCAGAAACATGTAGGAGGACTCTATTGATCGAGAAAAGAAGTGACGAAACAAAACTATGGATGGACTGACTATAATTCAAGCCTACACTAAATTTGCTAAGAAAATCATTGCTTACATTTCAAGTAGCAAAACCAAAAATTATCTGTGCTGTTATCAGGTACCTGTGGGACATTATGTTAGCTACAATATAACCATGCACAGATACCCTAGCAGGCAAATATAAACACAAACTTTATCATAGAATCATTTAGGTTGGAAAAGACCTTTAAGATCATCAGGTCCAAACAAAAACCTAACACGGATATGTCCACCACTAAACGATGTCCCTAAACACCACATCTACACATCTTTTAAATACCTTCAGGGATGGTGACTCAACCACTTCCCTGGGCAGTCTGTTCTAGTGCTTTACAACCATTTTTGGTGAGTAATTTTTTTCCTGATATCCAATCTAAACCTCCTCTGGGGCAACTTGAGGCCATTTCCTCTTGTCCTATCACTTGTTACCTGGGAGAATAGACCAACCCCGATCTTGCTACAACCCCATTTCAGGTAGTTGTAGAGAGCAATAAGGTCTCCCCTGAGCATTCTTTTCTCCAAGCTGAACAATCCAAGTGCCCTCAGCCACTCAAAATTTTATAAGAAATATAACCTAGAGTGCCTTATAGGTCTAAATAAAGCATTTAAAAAAAAAAAAAAAAAAAAACAAACCAACAGACAATCAACTAACAAAGGAAGAATCAAAATGAAAGCCAAGCAAAAAAAAAGAAATCAATTAAGATTTCAGTATAAATTTAACATACTAGAAAAAAAATAGAGGCAACAGAGACTGACCAAAGCTGACAAGATCACCCTGAAGCCTAATGCACAATATTGCCCTGTTGAAGGACAGGGAGAAAGCAGCATACAGTTAGTTGATACCTCCCTCTAGCAGACTGACAAGAGGCAAAGAAGAAAAGGTATGTGATATAAACTGCACAATTTGAGCACAAATTCGTGCTGGACGAGAAGTGGAAGTGAGAAAGGAGTACAAAATCTGTCAGACAAAAAAAACCCAAATTTCTATTTTAAAGCAAGTCATCTGTGATTGTATGCCTTTGAGAAAACTAAGGAAAATGTAAAGTGCTGTTTTGAGCTAATAAGATAAAACTTGAGTAGCGCTCACAAAGACAAGGTTGAGGACTTGATCAATAGTAGAACAGAGAGAAAGATAATTTTCTGAATCTATTTAGGAAAACCTTAAAAATAGAGATTATGTCAGAAAAAAAAAGAAAACAAGGTGGTCATATTTAAGATTATTCTTACCTTCTTTCCAAGCTGAAAGGTCTTTTGTTGATGGAACTCTGAAGTTAACTCTGCTTGATGCCAATACTGGAATAGAAAGCTTCGCAGGAACCTCAAAGAATTCTGGCATGCTCACTTCTACACTGTAGTCGACATACTTCATCTCTGGGGGGGATTTACGAGGTTTCAGGAGTGCATGTCTCTGCAAGTGAAGGGATAACGTATACTTATGAAGAATCATCTCATAATAATTTCAGGTTGAGAAAATTATACAGGCTTAAGGGGGTAATTCTAAAATTTAATTGTTAATTAGGCAAGTTATGTAGACATTTTTGAGAGATCCTTCTAAATACAAACTGTCTTGTATATTTTTTTTAGCTATCATACATCCAAAACATTTATTTAAGAGAAATGCATTTTGAGATTTATAGCAAAACCACCTCCTCCTCAGAAACCACTCTGCAAGCTTTTATAGCTATTTATGGGAAGGCAAGTAAATGGAAGAAAAATACCCTGTGTAGACATGTTTTCTTCTTTTACTTCATAAATTTTCTGAATTAAAAAAAAAAAAAAAAGCATGAAAAGGAAAAACTCCTTTGGAAGCTGATTGTTCTTAGGGATTATTATTATGATGATATGGTCAAATTACTGTTCAAATCAACTGGGTTGGGGTTCTGCTTTGGGTTGGTGGTTTGTCTTTGGTGGGTTTTTTTCTGTTTTAATACAAAATTCATATTCCCTTGCTGGTTTTATAAAGCAGACCTACACTCTGTCATTGCTTTGCTTTGACCATTAATCTATCCATCCAAAGTGTCAGTATGGTGTTAAACACATAGTACTTACGGAATTTGGGAACCTCTTAAGCTTTAGTTGCTAATATAGTGTTCTGACACAAAAAACATAAAATCAGATGACTATTCAAGATTCCTGTTCTATGAAGAACAACTGAACAGATGTATGTGACTGAAAAATACTCAAAATAAAACATTAATATAATTCTTTTTTTACTGTATTTGCAACACTTGTATGGTACAAATATAATTTAGAGAAGAGTCAAGGGGAATTGTTAAGTCAGTTGAATCCTGTAAGACTGCAAGCTAACTGATAGCACTCTCTCACATACAGAGAAATAAATTAAAAAATCAATAGGTGCTAATATTTCAGTTACTATATTAACAAGAAGTTCCATTTCGCTATGATAAGACTGAAATGACAGAAGACTTTGCATTGGGAAAAAAATACTTTGTTCTTACTTGAAATGGTACATCCCAAAACAACAACTACTCTAATTATATTTACCAGTTTAAATTTGACTTTGATCATCTACATATTCAATTATCAATTTATACCTACACCTGATTTTGTTAATTGGATTGTTATCCCACCTTGAATAAAAATCCAACATGATTAAAGTTTTGAGAAGTCTTAATTGACAAAATGGTTGTAGGATGACCTTTGGTGGAGCCCTCAACACATTTAAATTGTGATTATCTTGAAGAGATATCTTATGATTTAAAAGAATCATTGAAGTACTTTAAGATCCTTGATCATGCTATCTCATTTTTAAAGATATATTAGGAAAAAAAGACAGCTGGTTAGTACTATATAGTCTATGAACATTTCAAATATTTTCTGGTACCTTGTCAAAGAGTACTGGATGAAAATATTTTTAATGAGAGACCTAAATCTTTTTGAAATGAGAAAAGAAAAATTGTGCAAACACACACAAGGCTAAACCTTGTTATCTCACAAAGGGTAACATTTCCTAGAAAATTAAAATGTCAAACACAATTGAGGTAAATGTTGCAGCTGCTCTCCTTCTTTTTAGTATTTTTCAGGTCAGTGAGAATTAAATGGAATTCAATATTTTTAAACTCTGATTATCAGTTGTAGGTGTAAGGCTGATACAATAAGACAGATTCCAACCTGTGCTTCATCAGTGTAATGGTTCATGATATTCCAAGTGTGGAAATATTACTACACGTAAGAACAGTATTTGCATTCACTTCCTAGGATTAATTTCTTTTTTAGAATATTTCTTTTAAAAATGGATTGATGGGTATGTAAAGCACAAGAGTTAAACTTGATATTTTTCAAAGACTGATTTTCCAAGGTATTTTCTTACATCTACCATCTGCACTTTCTATGTGTAAAGGATGGCAGATTCTATTATGGAGTGCTGAAGCACTTTACTCTTTCCTTGCATATTACTGTTTTCCAAATCCTAACCTAGACCCATTTCTTCCTTGCAAGAATTAACTTCTAAAACCGACCCTTGTGAATAAAGGAATTTTATGGTCTCAATCTCTCAGAACCCCTGTGATCAATTATGTTTTCCATCTCCCTTATCAAAAGATAAGTAATGTAATATAAAAGACACTGGTCTCAGTTACAAGTTCGACAAATTGAAATCAGACCACAGATCACCTTTAAAACTTCCATTCTCTTTCAAACATATCTAGTGTAACTTTTTAATTACAGTATCTTCTCTCTTCAAGGACACCACGACTCTCAAAAAAGAATCCCATCTGTATTTAAAACAGCAAACTGTTCAAACTGAGCTTACAACTTTTCCATATTCAAATAGAAGATCACAAAATCCTTTCTGAATTCTGGGGGACTATAAAGAGAATAAACTTTGAAGATCAGAGATGGACAGTTTCCTTTCCTATCACAATGTCTACTTATACAAGGAGATCACTGGCACCTCTGGCTATCAGGAAAGAGCCCTGTATCTAGAAATAGGGTCTAATTTGTGCCTCTTTAGGTAGATTCTAGAAAAAAAGGAAAACAGGCATGCTATTTTGAATTTCACTTCCCTGACTGCAACATCCTTCCTCTCACATACACAACTGAATTAATACACGTTATTCTGTTATTTCCATCCTTCTTTTACTCACTTCCCTCTGTTTACCACCATTATCAACTTCAATATAAACAAGTTATGATCCTCCTCTGCATTCTCTCCCCTTTCCTTCTAGACACCACTTTTTCTTCCCTTGTTATTTATATGCATCTAGACTCTCCACCTACGGCTTTCTCCTGTTCATCATTAACAAAGGCAATTTGTAATTATTCAGAATAATGCCAGTCCAAATTTTAACAGTGGCAGAGAGTTCCATCCTAAATTACTTTCACTTCTATGTAAAAATGTTTTAGGAGAAATTAAATTAATGAAAATTTCAGGTCAGAAATTAACATATTTGCATATTTAAAAAATAAAATTCATACCTTTCCTAACATTTTTAATTTAGATCAATAAAACCAAATTATAGTCAGAAATGGGAAAGCAACTAGGTTATTATTTAGTTTCTGGTGGTTTATGTCTTGTTTATATTTATAGGGTGGATACTAATAGAATTAAGTAGCATAAGGCTACTGATTTCATGAAAACACAGGAGCTGCAGATGGGATCTTTTTGGTGCTGGGGAGGCAATTTAGACAATGAAACTAAACCCATACGTCAGCTCCAAATTTAATTGCAGAACACCAGCCCCCCTCAAAAACATTTTTTTTTAATAATGTCACCAGAATTTCTATACTGTCACTTTTATAAAGGCAGTAAGAATTTATAGCAAAAAGGTACTAGGAACACTTTTCAGAATTTAATCTGCAGAGCAGTTTGTCATTTTGTGATATTTTTAATGTGTAAAGTCTTCTCTACATCAGTACATATCGGAACTCCATTTTATTTCTCATAAGCAATTACAAGACTGTACATGGAGCAAAATACTTCTTCCTGCATATTAGTTTCACTTCTCACCTGATAATTTATTGTTAGTAACTATCATTATGTATTTTATAACTAATCTAATTGTCCTCCACTCTTCTACGATACAGACAAATTTAGATCACAACATACCTAGTGGTACAAAGAGTGATCTTATTATGTTCTCTCTTGATTACATTCACAGCTTCAGAGCAGTCGACTCTTTTGTCAAGTATTTGCTAAGTGACTGTGATATTAAGGGATTCCAATTGTGAAAAATTTATAAAATCTTACCACAGCAGTGGATGAGCTATATTCCAAAACAAAACTATTTCAGTCTAGATTACGTGGTTACAATTTTTCCCCCTACAAACATGTAACGGATTAAATCTACTCTGTCATTTTTCCTCATTAATTTGTTTTATATTGCTTACTTATCTGTAAGCAAACAAAAACAAACAAAACCAAAACAAAACAGAAAAAAAAAAGGCAAAAAACAAAACAAACAAACAAAAAATTCAGCAACATTAAGACACCAGGGAATATTCTCTTCCTCTCAGTACTGGGAATCATGTAGCACTGGGAGCCATACTCAGGGAACACTCAACCTGGAAAACTGGAATAACACAGCTGCCCATCAGTCTGTCTGAGGTGAGGTAACATTAGGTTCACAAAGGAAATTAAAACCCAGAGCCTGGGTATCATCCATAGAAGGTTAATTCTACCTAAGAAAATGGCTTACTTATTTGGCAATATTGCTATTATAAATTTAATCACAAGTACTAATTGAATGTTTAACAGGCTAATTTAGGATTATTTTTCTAGATGTTGAAATCCTGGGAAAATATCTCTAGCTTGATGTATAAGTAGACAGCTATAGCTTCAAGGAAGATATGTGGCTTTCCAAAACTATTTTGTATTGATTGCAAGACAAGACAAGAAAAAGTCTTTCCTGCTCCTTGATTTATTCTCAGTCTACTCTGAAGAGAAGAGGAGAAGAGAAGAGAAGAGAAGAGAAGAGAAGAGAAGAGAAGAGAAGAGAAGAGAAGAGAAGAGAAGAGAAGAGAAGAGAAAACAGAAACAGAAGAAAGAAAAAGAAGAAAGAAAAAGAGAAAAGAAAAATCCTGTTTGTGAATTTTCATTTCTTACAAAAATCTGTATAAGACTAATACATACAGTATGAAAGGGAGGGGGAAGAACTTTTTACAAAGTCTTGTAGTGATAGGACGAGGGGTAACAGCTTCACATTGGAAGAGAGTAGATTTAGATTAGAAATTAAGGAAAAGCTTTTCACTATGAGGGTGGTGATACACTGGCACAGGATGTCATGGGAGGTTGTAGGTTCCCCAACACTGGATACATTCAAGACCTGGTTGGATGGGGCTTTGAGCAACCTAGTCTACTGGAAGATGCCCCTGCCCATGGCAAGGGGGTTGGAACTAGATGATCTTTAAAGGTCCCTTCCAACCCAAAACATTCTATGATTCTATTAAAGCTTTTTTGATCAATGAGTATTTTTCAGAAGCTAACTGAAGTAAAACATTAATGATCTTTCTTTACTGCAGCCTTCTTAAAGGAAACACTTCTTAATAAGATAGAGTGAGGCAGCAGCTCCAGAATGAACATGTAAAATATTGCAGTGTCTGAGAGCAATTTGGATTAGTAATTTGTCAGATTATAGAATATGTGAAAAAAACAAACTACACACTCTTTCTTAAAAAGTCAGTCCTACAAATCAAGAACAATTAAATAATTGCAGTAATAGACTACTGTGTTTCTCACCTCCACTCTGGATAGTCCTAATGATGCAGCTGCAACTCGGACACTACTGCTCTGCAGAGTGCCTGTGATTTTTCTTCTTTGATACTCAACGGTTGACATCTGCTGTTGTGCAGCAATGGCAAGTGCCCTCTCTCTTGACTCGTTGATCAATGGAATCCTCAGATTTTCTTCAAGAATCTGAGCAAGACCACATTTCAGATATAAAACTGTCTCTACTGCACCTGGAACAGTTACATTAAAGAAAAATAAATAGAAAAAACAAAGTCAAAACCTCCACATTTATCAGCAGGTAGTGTAACTGCATAGAGTATTTAAAATCTCTAATCTCCAAACAAAAGCCTGAATACAAAATTCCTTTGATGTTTGGTTACACGCTATTACTCTACTACAGGCTATTTAATCCAGTAATAGGTTTGCTTTATTTTTAATCATAATGTGAAAATAAAAATTAACAGACTAGAATCCAACCCAAAAGTTGTTTTGATGAAAATAAAAAAACCCAGACTTCAGTATTACTACTATTATGATGGTAATAAATGTTTGAAAAAGACCCTGCTACCTACACAACACAGCCGCTCTTTCATCCCTCTAGATGATGCTGCTTCCCCTTTAAAAGAAGACACTAGCAATTATTTCAAATAATAGATACACTGTTTCTGAAACAGGAGTTAGAGCAGTTTATCACTGGCTGTGTGAAGACAAAAGTATTAGATTGCCTGTCAAATCACAACACTGCATACAAAACTCATGTTTTAAAACTAGAAATGTTGTAGGTAAAGATGACCTGTCCAGTTCATGTCTACAATGTATATTCTGCAGTAGAAAGCACAGAAATTATGAAAGAAATATTTATGTAGACTATGTTGAAACTAACACAAGAAAGTTGAAGAAGACAGCTAACAAACAGCTGCTGCTTTAAAGAGAATGGATTTGACAAAATTTTCTCTTAGTTACACTGTAGTATTTTTCTCACACTTCATTATAAACAACTGCTTTTACCAGATATATTTAGAAACATAGAATCATAGAATGGTTTGGGTTTGAAGGGACCTTAAAGATCATCTAGTTCCATACCCCTGACATGGAGAGACACATCTATAGGTCCCATCCAGCCTGGTCTTGAACACACCCAGTGATGGAGCATCCACAACTTCCCTGAGCAACCTGTTCCACTGTTTCACCACCCTCACAGTGAAAAACTTAATCCTAATTTCTAATCTGAATCTACCCTCTTCCAGTTAAAGTCAGTACCCTTTATCCTATCACTACAAGTCCTCATAAACAGTCCCTCCCCAGCTTTCAGGTAAGTCCCCTTCAGATACTGGAAAGATGCAATAAGGTCTCCCTGGAGTCTTCTCCAGGCTGAACAACGTCAACTGTCTCAGCCTGTCCTCACAGGAGAGAAGTTCCAGCTCCTCTGGACCCACTCCCAACAGGTCCATGGGGATCCAAAGGTAGACAAAGTAGTCCAAGCAGGGCTTCACAATAGCAGAGCAGAGGGGGTGAATCACCTCTCTTGACCTGCTGGACACACTTCTTTTGATGCAGCCCTGGACATGGTTGATTTTATGGGCTGCATCACACATTCATGGCTCATGTTGAGCTTTTCGACAATCAGCACCCCCAAGTCTTGCTGCTCAGGGCTGTTCTCAACACACTCCTTGCCCAGCCTGCATTTGTGCTTAGGATTGTCCCACCCAGGTGCAGGACCCTGCACTTGGCCTTGTTGAACTTCATGAAGTTGGCATAAGCCCACTACTCATGCCTGTCAAGGTCCCTCTGGATGGCTTCCCTTTCCTCCAGCATGTCAGCCACAACACACAGCTTGGTGTCATCCGCAAACTTGCTGAGGGTACATCAGTTTTAACAAAAATGCATGGGAAATAAAGAATATTTGCAAAACATAATTATTTGCTCTATTTTACTTTTCTCCCCTCTATACACTTTACCTTCAAATATACTGCTAACATGCAAAACATTTGGGCTATCCATTGGGAGCAATCCTGAAGGCAAAGGTATATCAGCTGTTCCCTCTATCTGGTATACAAATTCTCCAATCTGAAACACAAGAACATACACATCCACACAATTCAGAAAGCAGCTCATGCAGAACAGAAGGCAAAATAGGAAAACTACAAACAAAGATATCCTAGTAATAATTAAGATCTTACTTGTGAAATAATTTACATATTCAGGAGACCCATTATTTTAAAACTATGTTTAATTATATGAAAATTATAATTTCAAATCCTAACATTATAAAGTAACTTTAATTAAGAATATTAAATCTGAAAAGTGAAAAAATTTCAACTACCTTGTTGAATCCTTTCCAATTCCTCATATAATTTACCTGACCAGTAAATACAGTAATAACATGAATTCTAATTATGTGCTATAGCTACATATAATTTTAGCATATTCACAAGCTTACTTCATAAAAATTTCCTTACAGTGAAGAGCAGTAAAAACTGTTTACAGTAATTTTGAGTCAGTGACATTTCTCTAGAAAGCAAAAAAGAACAGAAGTCAAGGCAGGTTACCATCATGTGTAAATTTTCCATTAGGAATGAAAATAAAATTAACAAATCTTAATTATTTAATCAAAACTAATGGAAAATCTACAGAAGCTTGGAAGTAAATATAAACATGAGTTAGAACAAAGGAAGCTAGTAATATATCACAGAGGAAAGGATAAATTAATTAGCAGAGAAATAATACTTTGAATCACAGATGAAACAAATTGAAAAAATAAGTTGCAAATGAAAAAAACAAAAGTATTTAATAAAAAAAATTCAAAACAATTCACTAACTTTACTCCAAATTATAAAGGCCATAATCAGAATATCCCAAAATTAAAAGATATCTAAATTATGTACCTATATATCTATCTGAACTAGGCAGGAAATTTAATAGATATATTACTATTGCTTTGATAACTGCTTTTTGTTTACACAAAATTTTTCAGGACAACTTTAGCTTCTATTAATTCCAAGGTAAAAGATCAAACAAAGCTGCAACAACTGATATGATTTGCACAGAGATTCATCTCTATTTCCATGGACAATCTGCAAAACTGCCCAAAAATTATATTCTATCTTTTATTCTTCATTACAGATATGAAGGAAATACTTTATTGATATAATTTAGTCTATCTTCCAACCAATGCAATTTTTTCCTTTTAATATCATTCAATGACATAAGACAAGCCTGGTTTTTATTTTACCTTTATTCATAGTTTCACAAGATATTTAAGGCAGAACACATTGCAATTATGTTTCTGACCCAGCAGAAGGAAAGCTATTTAATTTTAATGTCATTTTCTCCCCTTACTTTACTCAAGAGTTAAGAAAAGTCTTCCTAGAGAAGGATTAAAGAAACCTACAGCAAAATTGCTTTCCCACACGTAATTAATAGCCACTCTTGGGAACCAATTTAAACAGGAATTATTCCTGTTTAACACAGTGGGTTTGCTCCATAAGGACCATTAACAAGCTCACAGCATATACAACTAATTTCATGAATGTACTGGTTGCTAGGATGCTATTCTACTATCAATTATTTTTCTTGTCATTGCTGATATCAATGTGCTTATAGGTAGGAACAAACTTCCCCATTTTCCACTTTGCTTTGAAGAATTCTTGCTTTTTGATCTCCATAGAATGCAAATCCTATTTTCTTTCTCCTGAGATTTTTCCTGATGCTTTGGAACAGAATTTTACTATATTTTAACAGTTTAGCTAGTAACTCCATGGGTTTAGTGCTCTATATTGCCATTTTACATCAGCTGCGAACAGGAGAGCATGAAAATTTTGCAGGTTTTGTTGTTAATAAGAAATAGTTGATAAAATATCTGTTGAACTACCATTAACTATTTATCTAATCACATTGCTGGCTGATATTTCAAAAGAATTTATAGCTACTACAAATTTGCAGTTTTCTGTGCATGTCAGTAATTAAGAACAACAAATAGCAAAGTCTTATCTCAATAAATTATTCAATTTTATATTAGACATTTAGCTATGAAAGTCTGGACTGACATTCTTAAACTATGACAATAAATTATTATTGAAATCATGGGTTGGTCACATTTAAATTAGCTCCCAGAAACAGAGATACAGAGAAAAAACAACCCAGTTATGGTAACCAATATATAATTTCTTCTCTGAAAAGATCTATGCTAAAAACTTGAAGAATGTCAGTTTCAATTTTCTTAAAAAAATAGAAATATTGAAAGAAATCTTTAAGAAATGTTATAAAGTTGTGCTTTCATTTCAAGCCTTAGAAAAGTTAACACAGAGATTATTTCTAAACAGTTTAAGCAACTTGCTTATGTAGGCAAACAGACTTTAATCACTGTATCTTCTTGCTTTTATTACAAATATCTAGTTGATGCAATGACAGATAGGAATCCTAGTCAAATTCAAGTCCAGCTAGTGATTTGAATCTCAATAACTTCTTCATTGATTGTAATGAAGAAACAGCCCCCTGATCATCTTCGTATCCTTGCCCGGGACCTACTTGAGTCAAACACAGCACTTCAGTTGGGTCTCATGAAGAGCAGAGTGGGATAATCACCTTCCTTGACCTGCTCAGACTTCTTTTGATGTACCCCAGGATGTTATTGGTTTTCTGGGCTGTGAGCACACATTGCTGGGTCATACTCAGTTTTTCATGCACTAACATCCTTAAGTCTTTCTCCACTTGTCTTCTGTCATTCTGCTCATCACAATAGATAAATGGCATGCCTGAAATATTGTAGCCATATCCACAATATTTAAGCAAACCCACTTCTTCCTGAGAGAGTACTGTAAATCACGCTAGCTATCTTCCAGTTTCATCTTTCCTTAGGATATTTACCACATTTTCTTAGAAATTATACAATTATGTAGACAGAACTTAATTTTTCTAACCTCTGGTGCTACATATAAAATATTTTGCCTTTTCAGCAGCCTTAAAATGCATCCCACCTACTCAGCTACTCTGGAATGACCAGATATTCCAGAAATAGTTACCAAACTGGATATAACAATAGCTTCTCTGAGGCATTAATGCTTCCTACTATGATACGGTCAACTAGTTCTCTGTTAAGAACAGTGACTAGTAGCTAGGTGTCCAAATTTACATGTTTCTAAATCGCCATTAGAAGCAACACTGGGGCTGTCAGAAATGTTCTTTTCCCTTTCCACCTGAAGTACAACTGTCCCATATGTCTGAACACATCTCTTAGATTTACTTTCCTCCCATTAATGTCTCCTTTTCCCTTCTCTTCATTAAATTATTTAGTTTTCAGGTGCTATACCTAAAATGGAATGTCACTTCAGCCAGGTATATAGTTCTGCTTCTAATAAAGAAACAAACAGGAAGAATTCAAGTAGGAGAGGTTTAAAGAAAGTGCATAAAATAGCAAGTAAAAGAAGAATCTTCTCAGATATGCTCCCAGAAATCAGTAGGTTACAGTCTTGCTTGTCTAGCGATTACATCTAGATATTTCATTGAATAAAAGTGATGCACCTAATCTTCATGAGTTTGTCTAATTTATTCTGAACTAGTTAACAGTTTTAGCACCCACAGTGCCCTATGATAGCTGAGTTACACAAGGTAAACGTCTGTGAAAGTACTTCATTTGGTTCAGTTTGTATATCCTGCCACAGTTTCTCTATTAACTTTCTGCAAACTATTCATAACCTTATGTGCCTGAAATAATGCAATCTCTTAATCTCTTCTGTAATTACATAAAATTTAATAATTTTAAGTATCTGGCTCTATAAAGAAACTGTTACATCCTTCTGTTCAACTTTGTTTCTCTTTCCCCCCCATCCCTATTATATTCTTTGCTGCAGGGAGGACTAGAATTGCATGCAATGTTTAAGATGTGCACACAATAGCTCTTTAGAATGGTATACTGAGGTTTCACATGTTGATGTTTATTCCTCTCCCAATGAGTTCTCTTTTTCAATGATGCTGAGCACTGGATTTAGATTTCATTGAACCATCCACAAAGATTGCAACTTGACATGGAGACATTTCTGCAGCCTCTTTGTGGGTGATTCCCTGGCAGTAGTAAGGTATGATCTCACTGTCTCACAGTAGGCTTTGACAGAGTAACCCTCTTCTATCTACACTGCTAAGTGTACTGCACACTCTTTAAGACTTCAAGCCACATAGCTTGCTTTCTTAAAAAATGGCTAGTGGTTTCAAATATTGACCAGGTTTGGGAATCGTTGCATTAGTATTATTTTCCTGTAAAAGCAAAGAAAAAATTATTTTGGCCAGGTGGCATAACGAAAGTCCTGGCTAAACAATAAAAACAAACACCAAACACACAAACACTAAATGCTGCCAGAAGTCTCTTGTTCTATAGTAATGAAAAATATGGAAAATATGCAGAGGAAAAAGAGTAAGTACTTTAGTTTTGGATGTATTGTTACAAATCATGAAAATGTGGAAGGGCATATGATAGAAGCATGTAATTGCATAGAGGGAAAGCTGAAACACAGGTAGTATTATGAAAGTAAGAAGCAGAATGCAAGCTTTGAGATCAGCCACACATAAAAGATTAGAAAAACAACAGTGTTGAAAAACAGACAGCTAGAGGCAAAACACGGCAGAGAGGTTAGAGGTGAAAGGATGGACTAAAGACACAGAAATAAGAAAATTGTGACCACTGAGATAAAGGATTACAGCAACAGCAAAGAACTGGAATGCAAGTTTTAAGTCTGAAAGTTGGTCAAAACCAGGTTTTGGTAATTTGATGAAATCAATTTCAATTAAGTATATATGGCAAAACTCAGACTACATGAGTCAAGAGAAACTGAAAGTTAATAGAGTCAGTATTCATGTACAATCTGTTCAAAAGTTTTGCCCACATTGGTCACAAGGACTGAATAGAACTTGAATGGGCAGGAAAATTTAAAAAGATACAAAGCAAGGAAAATAATTATTATTCAACTTTGACAGCATATCCTATACAGATACAGTCATAAATACAGGGAAGAGTATAGTAAAGGCTTTTCCTTTTCCCTGCCTAAGCTTCATCCAAAAGCACTATATTTGTTCCCACATCAAGACAAATCATTTAAATTCCGTATTTGTTTAGAAGCTGAGTTGCCTAGAGAAGCCACCAAAGTAATATTTTATGCAGTATTACTTTTAATTGTAATGATTTTACAGTGATAAGTAACTTGCAGCATTTGATATCATTCTAGTTGTGTGGGGATAAAAGGGCAGTAAACTTTGGTTTAAATTTCTTAGCTTAAGCCTTTCATCTTATGTAAATCTCTGACCAACAGCTTAAGCCCTCCATGTAAAATAGGAATATTGCATAAAAAAAAAAAAAAAAAAAAAAAAAATCTTATTTCCAAAAGTTAACACATAGATCACATATTTGTAAGAGAATATGCATGCAAAAACATTAACTTCAAATATGTACATAACCAATTTGTATATTCATTTAACATATTCACACATAATTGGCAAACATATACTGATTCTTAACAGATTAGACCATCATGTGGAAACCACTCACAGAACATACTTTCTGTTCTTACCAGTTCATTAAACAGAATGATGGTGCAGTAACGTTTTTCCAGATTAAAGGGAAGGAAGTGAATATCTAAGCCTGCAGAACTTCTCCCTTCCAAGAACAGTTTTTCCATTGGACTGAAGAATTCATGTAGGAGGCTGGATTGGTCAGCTGTTAAAATAAGTTTAAATGGTTATTTAGATAAAATATCAGGAGTTGTAAAATAGTGTAACTGCCTGAGTTTCCATATAAGTGTGCTGTAAACAGACTCCTGTAACAATCAGAGAGCCTTCCCTCCTCATTTTCTTTCTTGATTCCGTGAAATTGAAACATTTGCTGAAGAAGTAACATTTTATAAATAAGGTAGGGGGTGGTCTACTGGAGCATGGATGTTACAGTTTTCTTCCTTTTTCTTTTGTCTGCTTGAAAAGGAAAAAAAAAAACCAAAACAAATAAAATGATTCCTATTCCTTTCTACCATTAATAATACATGTTCTCTCAGGTTAGGCTGGAAATCTCATGGAAACACAATATTTTCCAAGAGGAGAAAATGACTTTCATAAGGCCATCCTATAAATTTTGCTCAAGTGGACTTGCAACAGTCTCAGAAAAGGCTGTAGCTCTAGATTCATATGTTTTAACAGAATTGTTGACTGACATTTTATAGGAAATAAGAGCAAGAAATGCACAGTCCCTGTTGATAAGTATTTTCAAAAAAAAAATTAAGTAAGCTGCAAATGCTTCACATCAGAAACCCAGGAAGCAAAGCCCATGGGCTCAAAAAAAAAAAGAATGATTTCTCTTTCTTAATTTTTTTTTTTAAATGGTAAAATCATTAGGACTACAGTGCAACCCTAGAGGTCATTTCCCACAATTAAATGTAACAGAAGATAAACTCTCCTATAAAATTTAGTTACTGAACATACCCATAAATAATAATTACTGAACATACTTTAAAACAGACTACATGCTTATGTAGATAGACTAATTACTACTGATGAATTTTATAGAGGCACTTACAGCAATTTAAGTTGTTCTCTTCATTTGGATCTTCAGGCATTGCACCATTTTTTAAATTTAAAATGTTATTTTCAGAACTAAAAGGAGAAATAATAATGAAAGTGACACTCTAAAGCTGTGCATTTCTATTACTAATCAATAGATTCATTCCCCTTTTTATGAATAAATACTGGAAAATCAAATATTTTCAAGGAAAAAGAAAAATCACATTTTGGAACGACTTACCACTTATTATAAACCATCAGGACTTATATAACTTAAAATGTTTAACACCACCTTTTCCACTTAAGTTAGTAACCATATTTACAACAGAGACAGAATATGCGCCCTTACTAGTACAATATCTCTGAAATATTCATGTAAGCAAAATTCCAAGTTCAAAAACTCCAATTATATTTTGCCAATCAAAAGTACTTCTGTCCAATAGCACTTCTGGGGAACTTCAGTATCAATTCAAATCATTTCAATATCCTATGGGCATAGGCAAAGAATTGTTCCTTGGCACATCATGAAGTAACAAGGCCTTGCATTCCTCTGATGCTCAGCTGTCTTTCATTCAGATTTTCCATTTTTTTTTCCCCCAAAAAACTGCTCTATAGAAACACATCTTAATATCTGCAAATGAAATTCAGTTCAAATACCTTGTGTTTACTCTAGGACTTATATTCATAGCTTTGTGGACATGGCTTTAGACTGCTGCTTCTTACAGAAACTGATTTGCAAAAGTAACTATCTTCCTTTGCCCCTATTCAAAACACGTCAGAGACTAGATCTCCTCTTACCTAAACTTTTTATAAGCCCCATTTTCTTTCTCTAGCTATCTCTACATTCTTTCTAGTTCAACAGCCTTCTCTTTTTAAGGAGATAAGCATTCTGCTTTATTCATTTTAACTCAATTACCTTATCATCCTGAGAGCTAACTGAATCCATTCACTTTTATCTGCCTACTTTAACACAACATCAAAGTACCTTAACACAACATTAACATTTAGAAACAATAAGACATTTAAAGTTGTTTAAAAAAAAAAAAAAAAAAAACCAAACAAACAAACCTACGCATTAATTGTAATACCAGCCTATATACTTGTATACTATAGAATACTAGATTTTTTGTGTATGTGTGATGTACACTTTTAGGCAAATATTTTATGTTTATTAGCTTAATTAGTAAACATACCAGCAGGTCATATATGAAACAAAAAATATATAATCGTCTAGTAAATTTAAATTCTAGCTTATGTCTTTGGTTTACTGGAAGCCTTGGATATACCACTAGTTATTATTCCAGAGTCAGAATTTATGGTTTAAACTCTGAGTTTAAACTGTGTTTCCCATACAATCTGGCAAGGAACTCTATTCCAGTGAAGGGGAAATTCAAATTTTAACTGCTCAGCAATAATAATTTAGGAACAAGGAAAAATCTGGCATGGAGGGCAAGAAGGTCCAACTGTCTGGAAGCAGGAATGCCAAAGACAGAAGACTCCCTCTAAGGTGGTGAAGTTTCCATTGCTGAAGAGATAAGAAATGAAGTAGCACTGTATTGTTGTAATGGACTGTGGAACACGTGTGCTCAGGAGCCACTTCTGGTAAACAGATCTGGTGCTGCCAGATGAACTAAACACACAGTTAAGGTTCCTGATGCTCAAAGAACTGGTATTAGTGCAAGTCTACAGAAGGAATATGCTCATGGTGCATCTTTGTGGACTCCTAGTGGAACTGTTTATGGTGGTAGGTCTCTGCCCCATGCATTTATTAATTAAATTTTATATATAATACAAAATGGCTGTTTAATTTGACTCAAATTAATTAATTTAATTTGACTCAAGGGGTACACTAAAAATTCCTCAACATCAGTTAAAAAAAAGTCAAATAAAACTAATAAATCCCATTTTTTGATTCCATGCTTAAGCCTGGAGAAATAAGAAACCCAATTCTTGTGCAGAGCTCCACTGCTTTCAACAGAAGTCTGCATTTATCCAGGGCCACACTACAAGGTTCTAAAGAAGGTTCAGGCCTTAATTGCTTTCATTTCCTGAAATATAACACTGTTGAAATGTTATTTCATTTCTTTTTTTTCAATTTAAAATGTTAATGGTTTTATCTCTGTTATTATTTATTGTTCTGTGCAACTGCAGACTTCTGGCCTCAGAGACATCAGTATTTCACCATATAAATTTGAAAATTTTACCTGTAGGAAATATTATTTTAAATGTAGCATACTGTGTTTGCAATAAAATATTACTCTTTTCCATTCTTTGTCCACATGATAAATCGTATTTTTACAAATAACGAGAAAGTAAACTTGGTTGGAAATTCACAAGTTCACTTGGAAGTTCATTTGTCAACAATAATGGAAGTAAGAGGCTCATTGCTTTATGAAGTCCTATATTTAAGTCTTCCTAGACAGTAA